>JACFYI010003453.1:89058-114107 GCA_014898755.1 Handroanthus guayacan | reverse complement strand
TCGTCCCGTATATCATCCTGAGTTAACCACTCTATGCCAAATAAGACATCCGCCACTTGTCTAAATGCATCATCAATTTGCAGTAAGAGGTTCTGCCTCAATAGGCTGAAGTGGAGCCTATTATTATTTGCCACATTCTTCACTTTGTGATGTTGGCCTTTATGCTTATCGGTCGTATGCTCCATTTCCTTCTTCGCCCACTTGCTATACTTCATGTGCAACTTGTGTTTCTCCATGTAAGCTTGTTTCCAATACTCGATCTCTTGAGCTTGCTCCTCGATTAGCCGGTTCTTCTTATCTATTATTGTTTCTTAATCTATTCGAGGCTTCTTGAGTGGTCCTATATTACTTCCACTTGTACTGTGGGTGAAATCACTATACTCTTCAGCTTTTCCTTTTCCTTTGTCCATCTACCCACATCACAACCAACAATCACAACCAAGTTAGCGATTAGCAAAGGGAATTAGAGAAAGGAAACCGTAAAACGTAAATAATAGCAAACTAAGAAACTCTACGGATTCCTATTCTGCGTTCTGATACCACCTGTGGCGCCCCGAAATCCAGGGACGGCCATCCCTAGGCCGGCAATGCTACCTACGGGCAGGCTGACCTCTATCGGAATAGCAACATACAAACAGAAATCTCAAAATGAAAATTACATAGCAAATATATACATAAGCTCATCTAAAACCATTACAGGATATCGTATATGCTATTGCATCATCCAAACTAACTTACGTAGTTACATAACATCACCATACACTAGAGTACTATTGGTCACAAGCCACTCGTTTGGATCTCTAGTAATTACAAAATATACATATACTCGGATATGCAACCGTCAATTACCTACAGATGATGACATAACTGATTAAGTCCACTGACTTAGTAAGTATTATAGCTATGGAATGGTAAGAAAGCAAAAGAATCCAACAAAAGGAATTAAAGAGTCAATAAGCTCGTCAATTGAACAAAACATGCTAACGATTGTAATTATCTCATATCAATCAAAATGAATAGATCGACAAGAGCATATTTCATAACGAGCCCAAACAAATAGCTCGGCAAGAGCATAAAGTAATTCAAAAGCACAAACATAATATACAATCGTATAGCAAAGACAGAACGATTATTTGGTGGGTCTATCACCCTTATAACTCTATTTTTTCACAATATCCTTATCCCTCCACAGATCCCATACTCGAGTGGCCACTCGAGTTGGTGATCCGATGTTATGGTGTGACATAATTGTCGACGGTTTGCATGTCACAGGCTAGTCTCCCAGGTCTCCTTGGAATTACCTAAACAAATAGAAAACCCTTCAGGGGACCAGTTGTCTGCCCAATGCCGCCCAACATCCCTCCTGTGATTTCCCAGGGCCCACAAAATGATCTCACAATAGGTTTTAACAATAATGAGATTTGTCCGAATTGAAATTTTCGAAGTTCAAATGAGGTTTGAAAATTCTCAATTGAGTTTTCAATTGAACGATCACACAATCGGTTCTAGCCATAACGAAATTCCATCCAAATTAATGTTTCAAAGCATAAACGAATTTCGGACGACCACTCTATCAAGAATGAATTTTCGAACTTGAAATTCATAGGTTCCGATTTATGAGAGTTTAACGGAGTAAATTATGGACTTAAAATAGCAAAACGAGGTCAAAATTTAAGACTTTCGGCTCTATCTTGGGCTCGTCTATGGACAAAATTGGGCGCGATCGAGGATAAAATGGCCAAAGCTACTGTCACAGGTGCGTCCGGCCCAAAAACAGGCGCGCTCGCGCTCGTGAACAGTAACCATTAACAATTTTTTTTAATATTTTTCCTTGTATATTCAGACTTCAAAATGTGTAAAATTAGAGTGAGTTTGTTCTAGTCATCATTGAGATTTTTAATTTTCAAGTTCTCGAAAGAATTTTATAAAATTGGCAAATTTTGTATTCTTGAGTTTTCTTAGTATTTAAACCTCTAATTGTCCATGATTTCACTCCACCAAACCCTCATAATTCTCAATAAGATAATAACATGGGGAAGAGTAAGGATTCAATAGAATTAAATGTTCAAAGTCAAGAAAATTCCCATGGAATTCAATCAATTCATGTCCATAAATTGTGAAGCACATACTCATAACAAATTTACCATTCCATGACAAATGATTTAAGAGAAGGATGAGCTATAATTCTTACCTTGATAGCTATTCCAAAATAGGTGAAATTGATCCAAATTCCAAGTCAATTTCCTATAAAATTGAAACTATAAGTAGCTATACTTCAATCTACTCAAACCCTAATAAAATCCTAAACAAATATACATATATGCTTCTATATTTATGGAGGAAGAGCTTACCAAAATTTTTCTTGAATTTCCTTGAAATCAAATTAATTGTTTTCTTCAAAAAATTTTTTCCTTCTTTTCTCTCTCTCTCTCGGACAAAAAAAATAGCTAGCAATTGGTGTTGATTTTATAGAACAAAATTTGAGAATCCAATTGTCATTTTGAATTTGTTGGAGCAAGGTGTCAAGAATCTATGGATTGTTCATAGTTGGCATAATCATATTTTATACTTGGATGGTGATTATTCTTATGTTAAAAAATTTGAAATATCTTGACTAATGTGTGTGTGTATATATTCGGCTGTATGTATATATATATTTATATGTATTTTGGTTGTTTGTGTTATATAATATAGCATAGAAGAAATTAATTACTTGGTTAAATTTTGGGATATGATTTTAGACTATAATTTGGAGTAAAATTAATTCTTAGACCAAAACAATATATATGATAATTTTTGGGTATAAAATAAATTTTTGAAAGTACTAGAATATTCTTAATCGAGCGAAAAATCTCAAATCGGTGAAAAATCGGTTACCGATTAGAGTTTTTCTCAAAATCATTGAAAAATTGTTTACCAATTAAAACTAAGGGTTTATAAATCATAAAATCACATTAGAAGAATCAAAATTCAAAAATTCAATTAGAAAAAGTTTTTCCACTTTAAAATTTATTTAGGAAAATTTTTCGGGTCGTTGCAGTTGGCTTCTTGCCTCCTTTGTTATACCCCATTCATCTATCCTATGCCATGAACTTGCTGGGTTAGTGGACTCATGACTTCAAATTACCATGTAGGAAATTGACTTGATGGATTTGGATTGTGAAGACCTCAAGTAGCATTTAGTATTTTAACTTATGTATGTGACCATGTATAAGCTTAGTTTAACTTGTAAGAATTCAAGTACGATTAGTTGTATTTTGTAGAACACATGTTGTATCTTGGAAAAAATTTTAGTTATGAATTATGAGACGTTTTGAGTTGTTAAGTTATGAATGCCTAGCGAATTTTCTATTTATGGTTATTAGTTAGTTTTTCGTTCGAGAGTAGCGTCCCGGACCTAAGGGCGGATGCTCTAGAAATCCGGGGCGTTACACTTTTTCTAAACTTTAAAATCAAAACTCCCTTATCAAATCAGCCCACAAAATATACCCTTGTAAATCTTATCAAGTGTAGATGATGTTAGGCTTAAGAATCACTGAAACATATGGAAAAATATGTCCAAAAATACTCTAAGAAACAATCATGCCAAACTGACGAGGTATAGCGGCAGAATCTTGGGTTAACTTAAAAATTTTTTAAATGAAAATCTGCTCGTCGGATCATTGGGATGTAATTTTATGGAGCTAAAATATGAATTTTAACTCATTGAGATGTACTTTTAAAATTATTGGGAAGTTGACTGCCACAAAGCGGTATATGGAACTTAGGCTAATGTAGCATTTTTTCCATCAATATAATTTCTTAAAAACCAAATCCCACATCTTTAAGCCATTTGATAATTCAATTGAAAATCTTATGTCCATGGTTCTTATTTGAGAATTTACTCATTATCCATTCATAGCGCTATAATGATCATTTGGAATTTCTTTTGAATTCATGTTTTTATTACCCTCAATACATGTTTATGGGCCCTTGGAAAACTGCAGGAGGGATGTTGGGTTGCATCGGGCCAATGGTTGATCCTCTGAATAGTTTCTTACTCGTTTAGATAGTTTCGTGGAAGCTTAGGATAGGTTTTCTAAGAACTAGCCTGTGACACGCGGATCGTCGATATTTATGTCACACTACAAAATTGGGTCGCCATCTCGAGCAGCCACTCGAGTATGGGACCTGTCGAGGGATAAGGATTATGTATTATTATGGAGTTATATGGGTGACAGGTTCACCAAATACCAGTTCTGCCTTTGCTATACGATTGTGTGAATTGCTATTACATTTTAACTCGTTTTATGCTCTTATCGAGCTACATGTTTATAATTGCTTATGAGATTATCACAATCATTTAGCATGTTTCATTTCATTTATTGAGTTTGTTGCCTCTATAACTATTTATTGGATTTTTTTGTTCCTTACCATTCTATAGCTATGATCCTTCCTAAGTCAGTGGACTCATTTAATTATGTTACCATGTATAGGTAAATAAGTTTAGAAGCTGTTGGCACGTAAATATGTGCTTATGCTTTACGTTTTCATTTATAATAAATGACAGCGATGTACGCCTTAGAATTAAAGTTTATTTACTTTTTGCAATAAATAGAGATCCTGGCGGGTAGCTTGTAGCCACTAGAACCTTAGTATATAGGGCGTTTGTGTAAATATAGTTTGTTTAGTTTAAAGATATAATAGTGTAGCTCATGTTGTGTAATGAAGATTGAGGTTTATGGATAAGAATATTTTGTGGTATTTGTTTAGTTAAATCTCTTCTAGATGTTTATTGCCCCGCTAGAGGTCCGCCTGTCTACAGGTAGCATTGCCAGCCTAGGCACGGCCGTTCCTGGGTTCCAGGACACTGCAGGTGATGGAAGCCTAAGCTTATTTATTTACAAGTGCACCAAGCAAGATAATTGATTTCTTCAGTATTTTGAATAGACAAAAGTGTATCAGTCTCGCTGCTGGAATTCTAGTTGAGTTCAACAAGAGTTGTGCTTTCCTCAGTATTTTTTGGTCTGTACTCTTCCTCTGAAAGGAAAGAAATTTTGCAAAGTGCTAATGAATGAAATATCTTCATTGCAGTTCAACACATATAAAACATTTTTCTGAAAATGCTTACCTATGAAGACACCTTTCATTTTCTTCGATGAAGATGATAAAGCACTGCTAGAGTTGCTTTCTATTGTTAACAACAGTTGAAAGTTAAATATAATAGATTATTATTATTTTAAATGAATTTCTTTCATTGCCTAGAAAATGTTCAGTAAGTGATGCAGCGAAAAAGATAAGCGGATGAATTGCAATTATGTTATACAACAGAAGATAATACCTCCCTAGAAAAGCTTTTTTTGCAATACGTGGCTTATCAAAAGAAACCACATTGCTTGAGTCTTGTCTACTATTTACATCTGAATTCCCAATCTCTTCAATGATTTGCTCTTTATTTTCAAGGAGGCTTATGGAATATGGGAGCCATTTGACTTCTCACGGTATGTTCTTCAACTTTATAAGGAAAGTTTTAGACTTTGTATTTGAGGTCATTTTTTCTATTGATGGTAGATTATCTAGATAGAATTAATGATCGCTTGGTTATATTCATTAGGAAATTAACAAGTCCATTTGCATTAGTACACATATTAGGCACTAAATTATATAGCAATCAAAGGAAGAGGTAGAAAATTAAAAGAAAAGAAAAAAAAACAGAAAGCCAAGGTAACAGATGATCATAACTTCATGTATAATCATAACAGATGATTAAATAGAAAGTGATAAGATAGACATCCCACTCATGATTGATGAGAACAACTTCATGTATTCTATGACTTCTTGGAAGGCTACCAGCCATGCATGGCTCAAATTTCTCTATCACTATACTAAGCAAATCTGCATTAGAGAATAGGATGAGTCTTTGCCTTTCTTCGTACAACAAAAGTTATCAATCCATTTATGCATTTAATAATATAGATTGCCTACCGACTATTTCTCCGTTCTGAGATGGTACCAATTAAGCAAAATAAGAAAGCTATGGCACTTGAAATGTTAGAGGCATTGCATTTTCTAACACCCTGGTGATGACAGTTTTTGTGTGATAACCCATGTGTATTTTTGTCCATAATTTCAATAATTAGCATCTGCAATAATAACTCGTGCATTAGAAACACGATAGGAATCATACAGGCAGAGGGTATTTTCAAATAACTTGATAACATCATCAAAGAGTGTTGCTAGCACCTTTGTTCCTTACATTTTTTTCCAAATTCATATAGAATATTATTCGCAATTATAACTATCCAAACAGAGATTATAACAAATAAATATCTGGATTTAAAGATTATAACAAAAGTATGTAGGTTTCTAAATATGTTGCGTTTAATAACAACAAAACTTTTATTGTAACACTCTGAAAATTCCTCTAATAAAAATTTTGAATTGCTGTTTTTTGAAAATTAATCCGATTTCAATATCATGAAAAATGTTTTAACCTTAAAAAAAGTTTCGTGTATCCGAAACATTTTCTCGCATTCAAACCCCAATTTCTTGCATCAATCAACCTAATAAACTTCCAAAAGTCCAACAAAATGGCCCAAATCCAACCCAAAACCCTAGCCAACATTCTTGACCCACAAATTCAAGAAAAAAAAAATAAATAAAGAAAAATGGAATCTGAAGCTACTGCTGGCTGCAGCCCTACCTTCCCAATGGATGGGATTTTAGCCATCAAACCATCACTTCTTGCTTGTTAGCTTCTTGAAGAAGTTTGAGCTACTTAATGTAAGGGTTTGTTCAAGTTTTCTTTGCTTAAAAGCGCCTCCATTCAATCTATAGATAAGACTTGCATTTCAATACAAATTTTCTGCACTCATTCACAACACTAACTCACATTTCTTGCACTTAAAAATCTTGCTAAGGGGAATATTGGTGGTGCTCTCTCAAACCATTGGTAAGTATAGCTTAAGATGAATGATTAAGAATATATGATATTGTTGTGATTGGAGTATTAACCTAAGTGTGATTTGCATTGTAGGTGCTTGAACTAAAGCTTGGGACCACTTATCACTTTGACAAGTTTAGGACTCCAAAATGTAAGACTTATGGAAACTCCTTACTCCCTTCTTATGCTTATATGATCTTCTTTATGATTTGTTGATCATTCTATCTTGAGCCTATGAAAATCATGATCATGTTGATATCCTTGATGTTATGAGCTTATTGTTGACATTATTGTTGATTCTTGTGAATATAAGCTCAAACCATTGAAATAAAAATCCAAAGCCATCTTGTATATCCTTGACATTGTTACCTAAGCTTTGGATTGGGAACAAACATTAGACATTGGACTATGAGGAAAATTTGGGAACCAAAGATTGAAAGAAAATGAAGGATTTGGACTAAAAACATGATTTTCAACTTGATCACTATTTCTCGAGAAATCCTAAACCAAACTTTAGAATTATGATTTACAAATGTTATGGTATAAAAGAGTACCTAAAAATTGTGGTTTTGAATCAAAAAATCAAAAGAAAATAAAAAGACAAAAAAATAAAATTTAACCCGAGAGTGAGCACCCAAGCTCACTCTCGCACTTGAATGGCTATTTTCCATAGCTGAGCACTTCGGAGGCCAAGACGTGCACTCAAGTGCTCAGTGCCGTGCTGAAAATCATTGTTTGCATGCTCGAATGGGTATTTTCCCATAGCTGAGCACTCCGACGGCCAAGACGCGCACTCAAGTGCTCAATGCCGTGGTGAAAATCACTATTTGGGCATTCGAGCGCCCAAACATACGCCTAAATGCCTATTCCAATGAGTAAAACGTGATTTTTTGACTTCGTTTTGATTAACCAAGTCCATATCTAATCTTTCTAAACATGTTTAAGATTTTGAAATGAAAATTCCTCTAGTGTATAGTCTAATTCTGATTCGTTTGTTTGAAATAATTGGCCAACCGATTATGTGCCGAAGTGGCTTCATGATTCTATATATGTTTTGTTATGTTCCATTTGATTCAAGCCTACATGCATGTATATCTATTAGGCCCTAGGGGTTTTCAGGGGTTTCAAATTTGGGCAATATCGGATTGATGATCGGAGCCTTGGAAATCTCTGCATGTTGAGTAGCTCGGACGAGCCCTGGAGATAGGGTTCGGAAGGGCCACTTTAAAGCAATAGGTCAGCTGTGCTTTCCCATTTATATGACGCTCCTTAAGGGATTTTGGGGGGATAAGGACTTTATATAATACGTGTTAGAGTTATAAGGGTGATAGACCCACCAAGCTGCTTGATTCAACCTTATGATTTGAATGTGATATTTGATTCCTGTTATCCATTTTATTTGTTTGTTCTGTTTGATTCCGAAACGTTTACTGAGATCACATTCATGTTTTGTTATTAATATGCTCATTGTTGAACTCTTATATTCCTGTTTTATGCCATAAGTTTTACTGGGGCAGTGGATTCATGATTCTATAATATCATGTAAGTTCTTAGTCCTGTGGATCTAATTGACTACAAGCTCCAAGTTAGCATGTGGGATTTCCTTTTAGAACTTTGTATATAAGTATGTATTTTTGGTTCGATAGATCGTTTGAACTGTTGGTTTGGTAGAATGATTAGAATGATGGCTTGTAATGTTCAAGATAGTTTTGATGTAATATTTTGAAAAAAAAAATTATGGCATGTATTGGTATTTTGTTGGGAATTTATTTTGGAATGCCTTATGCTAGTTTCTATTTGCTTTTTAGAATGTTTCCGCCTGCTAATAGCATTCCAGATCATGGGACGGAATGCCACCATTATCCGTGGCGTTACTAGTGGTTATCAGAGCCTAAGATAAGAAACCTTGGTGGTTTATATTAGTAGAATTTTTGCCTTTATTCCCGTTTCTCACTACTAATTTTGTTTGTTCTATTTTTGACATGATAGATGGATAGGGGCAAAGGCAAGGCAAACGAATGAACTAGCTCGAAATCAAACCACAGTGACAGGAACAATAACATTGGAGCTTTGAAGAAGCAAAAGGTCAATTACAAGGCGATTATTAAGGAGATATGTTGGGAGAGAGACTATTGGAAAGATGCTTACCTGAAGGAGCATCGATTGTATCAGATCTATAGTAGGTAGGCTAGAGATCAGATGGAAATAAAGGTCTCAAGACATCAATTATAGCACACACTCTCAAGAACATGGCGGCCCATAATCGGATATGCATTAATCAAATTAAGGGGGACTTAGTCGCCAAGATGGATGAGGCATTTAAACAGGTGATGAACTCTATGGTCAGCATGGAGTGGCTAGCACAAGATCATTTGAAGGAGACGATCGTCCCTAGATTCCAGGCCCCGTGGATTCCTTCGATGTTCGGTTAAGGAATCATGGGAGATGAGCCACCCCGTCTATCAGTACCAATGTCGCAGACACCTCCACCGTATGTGAGATATAGAGCAAGACGCTCAGCAATCCCTCCGAGTGTCCCGAGAAGGGCACGTATGACTGCCCATATCAGCGTACGACCTTCGTACTTTATTGATGATGATGTCGCTACTGCTGCTTAGGTTAAGAGAATGCTTGATGATATGGGACGTAGAGCAGCCCCGAGAGTAACGGTCGTGACCCAGGCCCGAGAGGGATGATGATGATGAGCCGAAAGAGGATCTGGACGAGGAGCCAGAGGAAGAGCCCGTTGAGGATCCTCATCGCCTACCGGGTACTTGGTATGGATGTCGACATTGGATGTGTAGCTTTGGGATTTTTTTTTCTTTTCTTTCTTTTTTTAGTTTAGAATTGTATATATTAAGGTTGATGTTAGGAGTATGAATGTTGGAAGTGTGGACTCTAGCTTAGAATAGCTAGAATACTTTGTAAAGGACCATGAAAACTTGAATGTGTATTGCATCGTATCTTTGGAATGAATGAACCCTTCTTTAAGTTCTCTCAACTTGAAATTCTTGTCAACTCATGTTTTATGTATTAATTTGCTCTTCTATGCACTCAAATAATCTCGAATTGCTGCTAAAATGTTAATTCTACAAATTTCAAATTAAGATATCATCCAGTGGCAATATATCCTGAAATGAACCCACAAAAAAATGAGAGAAACCAAAGCAGGTATTATTCGAGGAAATTAAACCACCTAACACCTTTAATAATGATAAAAACCTTATACCTCATCAAGAGCCACATGACCCGAACCCTCAAGCATGAAATGAACCCTGTCAAAGAACCCCTCTATGAAATGAACCAGTAGCCGAACATCTTCTTATCCTTCTATGACAAGCCTTAGATCGGGATCAACCCCAAGGACAGCAGAGACAAAGACAGAAGGAAAAATCAAAGGATAAAATTGTAGCTAGGTTCTTAAGGTTTAACCCACCGAGTTTTGATGGTGAGTCTAATAATGGTAAGGCTGAGTCTTGGTTGTTTGCAGTAGAGAAGACCTTTTAAGTTTTGAATTACTTGGATTTGCAGAAAATAAAATATACTACATACTTATTCGAGGGGTCTGCATGCCACTGGTGGGTAATTATTGAGAGAAAATGGGAAAGGAACGAAATCAAGGGATCTTAAGAATGATTTCGAGAATAATTCCTAAAGAAATTCATTCCGCAGGTAATCAGGGACTTGCGTGGAAAGGAATTCATGAGGTTAATTCAAAGGTCATTACCTGTAGCTAAGTATGAAGCTGAGTTTAATCGGCTTATCCAATATGCACTGCATGTGTTGGTAGACGAAGAAAGAAGATGTAAAAAATTTGTAGAAGGCCTAAAACTCGAGTTGAGAAGAGCATTGGCCATAAATAGGCTTCATGACTATGACAGTACCATTGAGACAATAATAGAGCTTGAGGTGGAGTTTCAGAAGCTCCGCAAGATTGATGAAAAAAAGAAAAATGGACTGGCAAATTTGATTCGAATAAAGGAAAAAAAGGCTTCTCCAACAAGAAGCCTAAAACAGAAAATACGTCTGTACCTGCAGATAAAGAAAAAGTCCTGGAAACTCTAGGGAAAGAGAAATATAGGCACTGTGGAGACACCACTCATACGAAAGAGCAGTGCTGGAAAAAGTTAGGTATGTTTTTTACTTGTGGCAGTGACCAACACATGATCAAAAACTGCGCCAAAGGCCGCAAGAGTAGGAGTGCTGGGACATAGAATCAGCAGTCTAGCACAGCTGGGCGTCCCTAAATCAAAGCAAGAGCTTATGCCTTAATAGCAGAGGAAGGCACGAATCCTACTCAGGTTGTGGAAGGTAAGATTATCATTCAAAATTTTATTTGTAAAGCTCTCTTTGATCCTTATTTCCCTTAACTGTGCTAAGAAATTAGACTTGCCATCTGAAAATATAAACATCTCATATGAGATCCATACTCCTATGGGAGGATGTTACGAGACTATGATTAGATACCCGCGATGTCCAATAGTCATAGAAAACTAGAACTTTAGTGTAGACTTGATTGATCTACCAATCCAAGACTATGACCTTATTTTTATGGATGGATTGGTTGTTTAGGCATCAAGGTGTGCTTGATTGTTATGCTAAGATAGTGTACTGTAGTCGGAGTGGTACCACAAGTGTAAACAAGAATGGTGGTATACCGACCATTTTAGTTGTGAGGGCTAGAAAGATAATCAGAAGATGAGGACAAGGATTCCTGGCCTATCTAATAAATAAATCTCAGGATAAGGTTGAATTGAAAGACGTTAAGGCGGTTAACAAATTTTCTGACGTATTTTCGGATGAGTTAAATTCACTACCCTCTAAAAGAAAATTTGAATTTGTGATAGAAACAATCCCTAGAGTAGCGCCATTCTCAAAGACCCCTTATAGAATGGCACCAATAGAAGTAAAGGAGATAAAAGAACAGTTATAAGAACTGTTGGAGAAGAATCTCATAAGATTAAGCTCTTTATCTTAGGGAGCTCCGGTCCTATTTGTAAAAAAAGAAAGATGGATCACTAACGATGTGCATCAATTACTGAGAGTTAAATAAAACGATCATCAAGAGTAAGTATCCCTTATCCCACATAGATGAGTCGTTTGATTATCTTTTAGGATCTGTTGTCTATTCTAAGTTGGATCTAAAATTGGGGTACTATCAATTGAAAATACGGGAAGCAGATATTTTTAAGACTGCATTTAATTTTCGTTATGGGTATTTCGAGTTTGTAGTCATACCCTTTGGACTAACCATTGCTCCAGTGGTATTTATGGACCTGATGCATCAAGTGTTTTGTCCATATCTCGATTTTTTCATCGTTATCTTCATAGATGATATTCTGATTTATTCCATATCAGAAAAGTAGCATGAAAGACATTTGAGAATTGTCCTTCAGTCTTTAAAAAATCATAAATTGTACATCAAATTTAGCAAATGTGAATTCTGGCTTAAGAGGGTGACCTTTTTGGGGCATATCATATTAGAAAATGAACTAGAAGTGGACCCAGAAAAACTCAAAACGGTCCAAAAGTGGAAAAGACCCGAAACAATCATTGAGGTAAGAAGTTTTTTTGGATTAACTAGATATTATCGAAAATTTATTCAAAATTTCTCTAAGTTAGCCGGACCACTCACCAGACTAACCCAGAAGGATTGAAAATTTGTATGGGGTAAATAGTGCGAGGAGAGTTTCTCAAAATTAAAGAAAAAATGAACGACCGCTCCAGTACTCGCACTGTCTGACGGGTCAGAGGAGGTTATTGTCTATGCTAATGCCTCAAAAGAAGGATTAGACTGTGTTCTAATGCAGAAGCGCAAAGTGATCAACTATGCCTCAAGAAAGCTAAAAAATCATGAGTTGAATTATCCCACTTATGATTTAGAGTTAGCAGCAGTAGTATTTACCTTAGCAACGTAACGTCACTACCTGTATGGAGATGGTGGATGAAATTTTTGAAGGATTACGATTTCACCATCACCTATCACCTATGAAAAGCAAACATCGTTACTGATGCTTTATATCAGAAAGAAAAGTTAGCAAACTTGAGCATCTATCTTGAAATGTATAGTGAGATCCTAAAGGCTCAAGAAGAAGATGAACGGGTTCAGAAGTTTAGGACTAATATGAAGCCTGAATTTAGGATCGACATTGATGGGTTGTTACGATTCGAAAATCGAGTTGTTGTTCCTGCACGAATGAAGAAAAAAGTGCTATCTGCAACACATCAAGCAAGATTTTCAGTGTATCCGGGAGGAACAAAAATATGTAAAGACCTAAACAAAAGTTCTTGTAGGAAGGAATGAAGAAGGACGTAGCTGAATATATCAAGAAGTGTTTGACCTACCAACTTGTAAAAGCGGAGCACTAGAGACCGTTTGAAAAATTACAACCGCTCCCAATTTTAAGTTGCAAGTGGGAACAAATCACCATTGACTTTGTGACGAGTTTACCTGTGGTACGAGGTGGATATGATAGTACCTAGGTTGTGGTTGACATGCTTACAAAATTAGCGCATTTTCTACCTGTTAAAATCCAGTACAATGTTGAGAAATTAGACGAGATATACGTCAAGGAGATAATATGATTGGATAGAATACCTCAAAGTATTGTCTTCAAGAAGGATTCGAAATTTACGGTGAGACTGTGGAGAAGCTTGCAAGAGCATCTGGGGATCGAATTGCTATTTAGTACTGTTGCTCACCCCCAGACAAATGGACAATCAAAGAGGGTAATTCAAACACTAGAAGATATGCTGCATGCATGTGTTTTGAATTTCTCTGAAAATTGGGATAGGCATCTACCATTGGTAAAGTCCGCCTATAATAATAGCTACTGAGCCTCAATTTAGATAGCACCATATGAGGTATTGTACGGCAGGAAGTGCAGATCACCCCTTCATTAGAACATAGACAAGATAAAAAGCACTTCGAACTTAGATACAGATGCACTATGACCTAAGATGATCTAAGAAGCTATAGATAAGGTTCAGATTATCAAGAAAAATATGAAAATAGCTTAGGATCGCTAGAAAAGCTATGCTGACAAGCGAAGGAAAGATTTGGAATTCAGTGTTGGTGATTGGGTATTTCTGAAAATCACTTCACAAAAAGGAATCCGGAGAATGGATAAGAGCCAAAAGCTAAACCCTAGATATATTGGACCCTTTGAGATTGTGAAACGAATCAATCCTATAGCATATCGACTAGATCTTCCGCTGAACCTAAATAGGATCCATAATGTGTTTCACGGATCTCAATTACAAAATACCATCCTGTTCCCTCACACGTTATCGAATATCTTGATGTTTTCCTCTAGAGCGACCTTACTGATATAGAGCAACCTGTTCGTATCCTAGATTTTTAGGTTCGTGAGCTTAGGAATCATAGGATATTGCAAGTTAAGGTACTTTGGAGAAATTAGAAAGTAGAAAAGGCAACATGGGAACGTGATGATGAAATACAGGACAAGTATCCTCATCTATTTAAATAAAGTATGAATTTAGGGACCAGATTCTTTCAAGGAAAGAGAGTGTAACACCCCGAAAATTTCCCTAATAAAAATTTTGAATCGTCATTTTTCAAAAATTAATCCGATTTCAATATCATGAAAAATGTTTTAACTTTAAACTAAGTTTCATGCATTCGAAACATTTTCTGGCATTTGAATCCCAATTTCTTGCATCAATCCAGCCCAATAAACTCCCAAAGGCCCAACAAAATGGCCCAAATCCAACCCAAAACCCTAGCCACCATTTTTTACCCAAAAATTCAAAAAAAAAAAGAAACATAGAATCTGAAGCTACTGCTGGCTGGAGCCCTACCCTCCCAATGGATAGGATTTTAGCCATGAAACCATCACTTCTTGCTTGTTAGCTTCTTGAAGAAGTTTGAGCTAATTGCATGTAAGGGTTTGATCAAGTTTTCTTTGCTTAAAAGCCCCTCCATTCAATCTATAAATAAGGCCGTCGTTTCAATACAAATTTTCTGCACTCATTCACAACACTAACTCACATTTCTTGCACTTAAAAATCTTGCTAAGGGGAATATTGATGGTGCTCTCTCAAACCATTAGTAAGTCTAGCTTAAGAGTAATGATATGGTTATGATTCGAGTATTAACCTAAGTGTGATTTACATTATACGTGCTTGAACTAAAGCTTGGGATCACTTATCACTTTGGCAAGTTTAGGACTCTAAAATGTAAGACTTATGGAAACTCCTTACTTCTTTCTTATGCTTATATGATCTTCTTCATGATTTGTTGATCATCCTATCTTGAGCCTATGAAAATCATGATCATATTGATATCCTTAATGTTATGAGCTTATTGTTGATATTATTGTTGATTTTTGTGAATATAAACTCAAGCCATTGAAATGAAAATCCAAAGCCCTCTTGTATATCCTTGATATTGTTACCTAAGCTTTGGATTGGGAACAAATATTGGACATTGGACTATAAGGAAGATTTGGGAACCAAAGATTGAAAGAAAATGAAGGATATGGACTAAAAACATGGTTTTCAACTTGATCACTATTTTTCAAGAAATCCTAAACCAAAATTTAAAATTATGATTTACAAATCTTATGGTATAAAAGAACATCTCAAAAATGTGGTTTTAAACCAAAAAAACAAAAGAAAATAAAAAGACAAAGAAATAAAATTTAACCCGAGAGTGAGTGCCCTAGCGCGAGCGCCCAAGTTGGCACTCAAGTGCTCATTCCCACACTCGAATAGGTATTTCCCCATAGTTGAGTGCTTCGACGCCCAAGACGTGCGCTCAAGCACTCAGTGCCGTGGTGAAAATCACTGTTTGGGAGCTCAAACGTGTGCCCAAGTGCCCATTTCAGGGAGCAAAACGTGATTTTCGACTTCATTTTGATTAACCGTGTCCATATCTAATCTTTCTAAACATGTTTAAGATTTTGAAATGAAAATTCCTCTAGTGTATAGTCTAATTCCAATTCGTTTGTTTGAAATAATTGGCCAACCGATTATGTGCCGAAGTGGCTTCATGATTTCATATTTGTTTTGTTATGTTCCGTTTGATTCAAACCTATATACATGTATGTCTATTGGGCCATAGGGATTTTTCAGGAGTATTGAATATGGGCAATATCGGATTGACGATCTGAGCTCTTGAAAATCCCTACATGTTGGGTAGTCTGGATGAGCCCTGGAGGTAGGGTTCTAAAGGGCCACTCTAAAGCACGTAGGTCTGCTGTACTTTTCCATTTATATGACGCTCCTTGAGGGAGTTTGGAGGGATAAGGACTTTGTATGATAGGTGTTGGAGTTATAAGGGTGACAGACTCACCAAACTGCTTAATTCAGTCTTATGACTTGAATGTGATATTTGATTCCTGTTATCCGTTTGATTTGTTCGTTTTTTTATTCCAAAACATTTGTTGAGATCACATTCATGTTTTGTTATTGATATGCTCATTGTTGAACTCTTATATTCTTGTTTTATGCCATAAGTTTTACTGGGTCAGTTGACTCATGATTCATAATATCATGTAGGTTCTTAATCCTGTGGATCTAATTGACTAGAAGCTCCAAGTTAGCATGTGGGATTTCCTCTTGGAACTTTGCATATAAGCATGAATTTTTGGTTTATTAGATCGTTTGAACTGTTAGTTTGGTAGAATGATTAGAATGTTGGCTTGTAATGTTCAAGATAGTTTTGATGTAATATTTTGGGAAAAAAAAAATTATGGCATGTATTGATATTTTGTTGGAAATTTAGTTTGGAATGCCTTATGCTAGTTTCTGTTTGATTTTTAGAATGTTTCTGTCTGCGAGTAGTGTTTCGAATCACGGGATGGAATGTCACTATTATCCGTGGCATTACATTTGTGCAGTTTTACAAATATAACGTCTGATACATAAAGTTTCAACATCTTATTTCATCTAAATATTTAATAACTTATTTTTAAAATAAGCCTAATATCTTGTAACATGTTTCAAATACGTGTAACTAAACACTTTCCTTAAGTTTATAATATCGTGGGACAATTCAGTCCATACTCAATCCTAATAATTGACATTCCAAATTTAGGAAACAATTCAAACTTTCACCATTGCTAAAAATTTTAGTGCCTAAATTTTGGATGACACAAGCTTCAACTTTATACAAGAAGAAAAACTGATCTTTTAATTGTGAGCACAAGCACTACAAATTCTCCTAAGTGCAATTTAAATATTCAAAAATAGATGAACCTTTGTTGTCATTTTTCAATAAAAGTTGACCCTAAAACAGTAGGAACTTATTTGAGGCACTATATATTTATGCAAATATATCAATATCAGGAGTAAATTGATGATGCACATTGCTCTTTGATTGACTCCAATTAGCCAAACAATCAATTACATACTATTGAAAGATTATACCAATAGACTAAGAAATATTGCAACCAGTCTCCATATACCATGTGCGCTAACATTGCATCATTAGATGCTTGATTTTATATCAAGCATTTATAAATATAAATTATAACAAAAGTATGCAATTTTTTATAACAATATAGATATCTAAAATACATCTAAAATGGTGCAAAGCACATACATAAAATAAAGAAAGAGGAAATCACATCACGTTACTATTATTCTAGATAGAATACACACAAATTATAAAGGCAAAAGCAATGTTCAAACAATTTGATATCATCATCAAATAGTATTGCAAGAGCATTTATTGCATAGAGTTACTCAATGCATATGACAAATAAGGAACTTTAAATATCCAACTATTACAGCACACGAATGTAGTCCGACTATTAAAAGATCACTTGTTTTTTATCCAGGCAGCAGAAAATTAAGTGCAGGAAGGAGCATCTATTTCAACTGGGCTTCTTTAACACTGGTTGCCTTCTTCATTTTATACATAGCGAATTAACAACAAAGCAAAAATGCAGAAGAAGGAAAAAAGACGTAAATTAAAATAAAGAAAATTCCACAGTTACTATGAAAAAGAAAAGAAATGTAAACCTAAAAAAAAGCATGAAAAATTATGAATTTTCAGATTGATGCCTGTTGTCAAGATGGGAAGTGAGAATAAATATTTATTGTTATATTGTACTTCATCACATAATACAAATGTCTAACCTCTCCATCAATAAAGGTAAGATGCTGATATTTTTTGAGACTTGCGATTTGAATGATGCTCTCCAGTTTTCGAGTGCACAAACACCTTCACAGTCCAATTTCTCAAATCTGATGTAACATCTCTATTATGAACCAATGGCTATGCCATTTTCAGCTGCACTTGTTACATTAGGAGAGAAAAAAAAAGAAGAAAAATAAATACAAACAATTTTTTCACGAATAAAGAAGAACAGGAAAGAAAAGCATAAACAATATAATGAATCAACAAATATCTAATATGATTCAAAGGATGAATATCATATTGTATACTTTAAAAATAAAACAAAAACGAGAAAACAAAATGTGAAAAATTATGAACCTCTATTAATCATTTCATATATCTCTTCATAAATAATATTTTTTGTAAATTGTTGTGGACTGTTTGTATATAGAGTGGAAAGTATGAGAACCTTCATTGATCTAGTTGTTTTTGCATGAGACAATGCAACATATAATTGTCCATGAGAGAAAACTGGCTAAGGCATATACATCCCAACGTAATCCAATATTTGGCCCTGGGCTTTATTTATAGTCATAGCAAAACATGGCCTAACGGGGTACTGGAATCTTTTAAAAGAGATTGGGCATTTATCCCTGTCACTGCACTCTAAAGGTGTTTGTGGTATAAAGACAACCTTTCTTTTCTGATTGCCAATGGCTATTTCAGCCTTAATAAAATTATCTCCTAATTCTCGGCAAATTTATCTAGTCCCATTACATAAACCCTCAATATGATTTAGATTTTGGAGCAATATAATTGGACAATTTTTACTAAAAACGAGCTAGTGAGGAGGCAGGTTGCTAGATAGAACATTACTGAAAAATTCTTCATATTGTCCCTTGTCCCAAGGCCTTGCTGCCTTATTATAGTTGGTATGTTACTTTGATATCCCAGGCAATTTATTGATAAGTGAGTTATTCATTTCATTCTTGTTTTCATTCCTAGGGGTTAAAATGACTCTATTTATTATATTATAAGTATCATATGAAAAAGAATGAATAGATGGAAATACATAATTAATCGAATCACCTATGGACGTGCTATTATCAACAAATGGCAAAAAAATAGTGTTTGAAATAATAATATTATCTTCAAATATGTATGGCTCTAAACCATCTCCAATCCTCAATATAAAAGAACAAAAACCTGGGTCATCCATTGCTCTCATATTTTCTTCAAGTTTTATTTTCACAATAAAAGGCCAAAGTTTTGATGAAACAAAGCTAGCATCTATCATGTGTTGTTTGCGTCCTGGAGGCACTATAGTAACGTTTGCCCGAAATCATAACCAAGCACAATGACATTTCCACCAAAAAGCTCATTTCTTTTGTCGGTAATATCATGTACTAACCTACTAAATGCTTCAATTAGTTTCCTATTAGCCATTGAAGCTTCATCCCATGTAATTAGCTTTGCAATGAGAATCATTTTCGCAAGACTTGATTGCTTACTTATTTTTGCATCTTTCTTTTTACTAATATCAATAGGCAATTTAAATCTTGAGTGTGCAGTATGAACGCCTGGCTAAAGTGATGCAACAACACCAAAAGTAGCAACAGCAAGCGCAACATCTCTTTTGAACCTTATATATGCTAGCAATGCTTTATACAAAAATGTTTTTCCAGTCCCGCTTGGTCCATCAATAAAGAATGCTCCATCTTCATTCTTCTCAACTTTATTTATTATTGACATGAACGCAAATCGTTGCCTTTCATTTAATCTTGCTATGTTTTGCAAATCATTTGCTAGTATAGGAATGCTCTTTTCATATGCCAAATCTCGACAAAAAAGTATTTCCTCTGTTGTTTTTTCAGTAGAGTTCATCAATGAAAAATCTTGTATTGACTTACCCATTGACATGAGGAATTTACGATGCTGTCCAATGTTTTTTTCCTAACTATATCCTCAGGAAAACAACTGCCCCGAGTGTAATCATTGGACATAACATCAAAAAATTTATTATAAAGAAACAACGGATTAGGAGGAGAATAATGAACAACCAAAGTGGCGAAAGGCTTCCTAAGGATTGAAGGCATTTGAAATTTAGCAGCCTCTTTAAGATATTGTTCAGCATAAATATCAGACTCAAGTGGCCCTCTATGCAATGCCGTAGCTCAAAAAGATGAAAATGATTGCTGCCCAACTATTAATAAATGGCTATAAGATACAGGTGCTCTTACGTTTGATAACAATACTTTCAAAAAGCAATGCTCCCCCTTATTAGGATCAACAACTACAATTTTTCCCAACAACAACCGAATTTTTTTTCGTATTTTCCATTTCCTTTTCTTTTGGTCCCACACAAAATGCTCTGGAAATTCTCTATACAATAAATTTAAATCCTGGGCAAAAGAATCATTTGCATTCATCCGAAAACAATTCAGTAATTTTACCAAAAAGTGGATTAGCAAGGACTTCATTCAATAGTCTTTGCCTTCCAAAACAAACATATTGCCGATCTAGAAGGTGTATTGGTAATACTATCACGGGTGGTTGTATCTCAACAATATCAAAATCGTAAACTCTCCAAGAAGCCTTAGTAGCAGATGTCCATGGCGCTTGTTAAAATTCTTTTATTTAATCGAGATTCATAACAAAACTTTCATCAATAATATTTTAACATATTCTATCATGCCCTTTGGATATATACTTGTAAAGGTACTTTATTTACGGTGTGAAAACATACATGATCGATACAAAAAATCGAAAGCAACTACATATTTAATAACAAAACTTTTCTGCTTCTTCTTGTTAAAAACAAAAATGTAGCTACATATTAAATCAAATGATTTTTATCCAATATTCAATACTATTAAAAAATTTATCAAATTTAACTCATTATCCAATATTGTATTTTCAGAAGCGAGAAAAAAATAAATGCAAACTATATGCTATTTTATAACAAAATTATCATTATCCTGTAATCACTTGACTCATGCGATTATTGTAATCTATGTCATGAACAAATGTACAAATGAAAGCTTGTTATAGCCCTATATAATTTCCCTATAACAAGACAAGATCAACATTATTTTACAATTATTTAACTCATTCAACCATTACAATGAAAATTTGTTATACCCTAAAACTTAATCCATCAATATAAACAACCCAAATGCTAAAAACATGCCAAAGCACATGCTTTCCAATCATCACCATGCACAAGCATAATGTAACATCATAATTTTAATAATATATATATATAATAAAAGTAATATATATACGTAATATATACAAAAATTTCTAAGATATGTGGTGTGAAGATAAAAGTAATTAATTCAAAAAAAAAAAGCAATTATGCAATTGATAGAATTTTACTACTTCTTATGACTCCCAAAAAAATTAAGCTACACGTTAAGCAAAATACGAAGCATCTAATGTCAACATGAATTTTTTTTTAATAAATCTTTACGATATTTATTTATAAAATAATTTACAATCATTAACTTATAAAAGGTATTCTATTTCATTATTGTTCCTTGCTTATGTTTCTTCACATTCATAAAAACACTGATAAAAAGATCTCATATTATTGTACTTTATTACTATAATAATAATAATAATAATAATAATAATAATAATAATAATAATAAGATTTAACCCATTATCCAATATTGTATTTTCTAATTAAAGTGAAAAAAAAATAAATGCAAGCTATACAATTTATTTATAACAGAATTAGCATTATCTGGTGATTACTTGACTCATGCTATCATTGCAATCTATGTCATGCGCAAGTGTACAAATGAAAAATTGTTATACTTTCACTGCAATATGATTTCCTTATAATAAGATAAGATCAACACTATTTTACAATTATTTGACTCATTCTACTATTGCAATATATGTCACAAACAAATGAACAAATGAAAATTTATTACACTCTAACTTAATCCCTCAACAAATACTAAAGTAAATGCTCAACAATCATCACCATGTAAATCATGCCTTCCAAAGCTAGAGGAGGAGGCGGACATAACCAAATCAGACATGATTTTTCCTATTTAATAGATTTTAAGGAAAAAATAAATTTTAGTCATTTTAATTATTAGTATATTATATATATATATATATATATATAATTTTTTAAATTATTAAATTAAAGGAAGAAAAAAATCGAAAGAACTTTCACCGCAACCGACGGGCCCCACTACAAGAAGTAGCTTGAGTGCGGTTCGAAATAATGCCATTTTAGGAGCTGTGCAAGGAAAGGAAAAAGAGAAAAAAAAATTCATATTCTTCTAATAGGCCCCACATTCCAACCCATTTTCTTCTAATCGAGCCCACAATCAAAACAATTTTCTTTTGACCTATCCCACATTACGCACCAACATCAATATACAAAGCACAACCACAATAAGCACATATCTCGTGAAAAGACGTCGTTTTGAACAGGCAGGGAGAGAAAAAAAAAGCACTAAAAGGGAGCCAATGTGCCGCATTCACTGTGGCATGCGCATCCGCATTTATAGTTAGAGTATAAATTATCTACAAATTCAAGGCTCCTCGATATGAGCATAAACTGTCCGAAACTTCAAAGCTCCTCGATATGAGCATAAATTGTCCACAAATTCAAGGCTCTTTGATATGATTATAAATTGTCTACAAATTCAAAAGCTCTTGGATACGAGCATAAACTGTCTACAAAAAGTCGTGGCTCCTTGATACAAACATAAATTCCTTGACACATGTAAAACATGTCCACATGTTAAGGAACTCCTTGATATGAGTGATAAAATATCTATGTTTTTCAAGTTAATTGAAACAAATTGCTGTCACTTGCTTCTCTCAAGAAGTTATTTTCGAGATTCATTCACTTCACATTTGTCAAAGCAGATACATGTGAACAAATCTCGAGGGGGCATTTGTAGATACATTAAATTTGCGCCAATCAAATGGCGACACATGTAAAGAAAAAATATCAATTTATATTTTGGGAATTTAATTAAATCAAATTCATAAAAATTAAGTAGTTAATTAATTAATATTTTGATATATTCCAACAGCCAATCATATGATGCCAAGTGTCAAGCCCAAATCAAATCTCGTGAAAAGAAGGAAAGATTCAAATGTATTTTGTTAAGCCTAATCACATCTTTATGGTTAAGGAAATAAATACCAATTAAATCATACAAGAATCTAATCTTGTACAATGAAGGAAATAAATCATGGTACTTTTGGTAATTCTAATTACGTCTTGTGATTAAGGAAACAAAAACCAATCAAATCATGAAGGGCCAGTCAAACTGTGCCACCTTGTTAAGCGATTATGGAAAGGCTTCACTCCCTATAAGTATAAATACGGGTCTTCTTCAAAGTCAAACATACAATACAAGTCATTCAAGAGAATAATTGAAGGAAGTCTCAAGAAATTCTCTTCATCAAATTCAATATGTTCTTCAGTGTTCTAGGCACAATCAAGGTGTTCGTCTCAGAGTTTACTAAAAGTCAGCATTTGATTCAAGACCAAGCTGCAAAGCCCTCACATTAACGTTACTAAACGAAGAATCGACGACCAAGAAGGATCAAGATGTTAATTTTCTTCCAAAAACTCAAATATCAAATTCAAATCCCAAGTTCAAATTCTTGAAGGAAGAATCAGATGATTATTTAGAAATTTACTCCACTTTTATCAAGTTTACTTCAATCATTATTTGTATACATTTTTTTGTCTGGTAATTATATTTTGCAAATAAGGACTTCGTGTGCAGTTGGATCTCATGATCTTCCATTCTTGTCTCACCAACTAGGTCAATCTTGAGTATTCAAAACTGATTTCACTACAACCAAATCTAAAGGCTGCCATCATCATTATTGTAACAACCCGAAAATTTTTCAAATTAAATTTTAAAATGAGAGAATTTTCCTAACTAAATTTAAATTTGTTGCTTTTAATCAATAAACGTTTTTACAATATTTTGAGAAAAAATTTATTCGGTAGACAATTTTTCAAAGTTTTGAGATTTTTCTTCCAATTAGAAATATTTTACCACCTCCAAAAAAATTTTTTAGCACCCAAAAATTATCAAATACACTATTTTGGCCCAAGAGATAAATGTTAGCCCAATTTAGAGCCAAAAAATCTAGCCCAATTTAGCCCAAAAACTTAATCCATCATACAATACATTATACACTATATCAAACAAAATACATACATATATACATACACACATATCCAGCCACAACACCTTCAAATAAGCAAGACATTTTAATTTTTTATAAGCCAAGAATTTAATTCTTATCCAAGCCAATTTTCATTATTTACAAATTAGCCATCAACCAATAAAAACAAAGGAGAAAATGGCAAATGAATCCCAACTTTATTTTTATAAAATTTGAATGAAATTTGCAAGACAACCTATATTTTTTATTTCCTTTTGTCTTCTATCTCCAAACTCTTTTGCTCTTGCTTTGTCCTCTTTTCATACAAGAATAACTTCATCTTTTAATTATCAACTTTAAGGGGAAAGAAAGTAAGGTTGACACTCTTGGTAAGCTCACATCTCAAGCTATGTAGTGATTCATTTATATGTAAGTTGATGAAATAGTATTATATAATTAATGGTTTTAAATCCTATAGGAAAACTTGGCTGAAGTTTGGGATTTCCATCACTTTGAGGATTAGTTAAAGAGTTAAGAATTTTGATTGATTCTTGATTTCCATAAGTTTTTATTTTATACCTTGAAACTTATTATATTGATTAATTTGGGAAAGAAGTATTAAAACTTGAAAATTTAAGGTTGAATTCTAACCTACACACAAACACTTTGGTCTTGGGTGCCACTGTCCCTTGCTTCATTTCTAACTTTCAAAGCTTCAAAAGCCATCTTAATCTTACCAAATTAGCCTATATGATATATCATTGCAAACGTTATCGAGTGTAGATAATTTTTAAATCAAGAATCATTCAAAACTATGAAAAAACATGATAAAAAATATTGAGGAAAAACAACATGTCCATTCTACTGATGTAACGCCCC
>JACFYI010003453.1:73307-88958 GCA_014898755.1 Handroanthus guayacan | reverse complement strand
TCTAGTATATACATACAAAATTTTGGCTTATTTGACGTATATATGTATATACATGTACGAACTAAAGTCGGAAATTATTTGGGCTCTAATTCGGGTCGAGTTTTTTGATTGACGTTGAAGCCCAATCGAGAAAAGTGTATTTGGCCACGTGGTACGTGTTTTGAAATTGAAACGTTGCTTATTTTCTTGAATTCGTTTTGAATTCCCACATTGACAAATTTTAAAAATCTGTACGTTAAGGAAATCCTTGGGTGTCACAACTGAGAAAAAGGACATTAGCAATGGAAGAATTTTGAGTGGGTATAGACGAAGATCCGACCGTTGGATCATCAATTAAAAGCTATTGTTAAAAGATCATCGAGTTGAGATAATTGTAAAAGTAAATTTCACTGTTAAACACTTAGGATTTTTGAGATAAAATAATTGGAATAAATATTGTCATCCTTCAAAATGTGATTAACGAAGAGGTTTTAATATTGAATGATTAGGTGATTTGTTTGGAGTATATTGTGGGGTCGTGACCAAAGAATTAAGATAAAGATTATGGCTATCTCTTTCCTTGTTTTTATGCTATGGAACGATCTTTTAGCTTGGAATTCATCTATTGCTTGAAAAATAAATACTCCTGTTTAATTACCTTAGTTTGAGAAATTTTAGAAATTTTTACTTGTGCGATCCTACCCTTGCTATAAAATATTGATTTTTTGATCATGTTAGAGAATTATTAGAGTTGAGAATGTGGATAAATAAGGCCTTAAATCTCTTGAAAATATAAGAACACAAATATTAGTATTTTTGCAAAATTTCTTCCAAAACTTGAAAATTAAAAATCTTGATGATGGACAGAACAAATTAAGTCTAATTTTTTTTATATTTGGCCCTCTGCTATCATAAGGAATTTATTAAAAAATAATTTGAAAAATTTGAAAAAAAATCGTCAGACATGTCCGCGCTCGAATTTGGGCACTACAGTGGCCTCGTGCCATTTTGGGCACGTCCACACCCATTTTGAGCCCGGTGGCACACACTCTAAAATACTTTTTAACGTATTTTTTTTTTATCTATTTTACCTTTTTATGTCCATATATCACTTCGATAAGCTTTCCTAAATCTAAATGTAAAATTTACATGTCCAAAATCCAATCTAAATTGATTGATAATGTCAAAACCTAGTTCGAACTTTGAAAATTCTAATTTGAACACTTATCATTACCCTCGAGACCCTTTTGTACGTTAATTTGATTGACAACGTCTGAATCTCATTTGAAACTTTGCTTATTTAATTTGGACGATTGTTATTACCCTTATAGCCTATTATATGTTTGTTTGATGGACCCTTAGAAAGTCTCAGGAAGGATGCTGGGCGGCGTTAGATTGACGGTCGATCCCCTAGAGGGCTTCCTACTCGTTTAGATAGCGTCGCAGAAGTCTGGAGGTAGATTTTCCAAGAACTAGTCTATGATACGTGGTATGTCAACAGTATCATATTGTTGCTTGGGTTATTCCCCCGAGTGGCCACTCGAGGGAGAGACTCTTTGTAAAGATAAAGGTTTTGTGTTTAGTTGGAGTTAAAAGGGTAACAAATCCACCAAATACTAGTTCTGCCTATGTCATTCGATTATGTGATTTGTTTTATACTCTTGTATGAGTTACTCGTTTCTATTGATTATTGAATTATCACAATCATTTGACACTTTTAACTCGTTTATTACCTTTATTTGTACTCTGTACTGAATTTGTTGAATTCTGTTGTTCTTTACCATTCCTAACTATAATTCTTACTAAGTCAGTGAACTTATTTAAATATGTTATCATCTGTAGGTGAGTAAGCATATGGAGCTCGCTAGTTTGAATTTATGCTCTTTTGCTTTGGTTTAGTATGATGATCTTATATGAATAGTATTGTATATGGCTTGTAGCAATTAGAATTGTGTGAGGTTGAGAAGTTTATACATTATATTATGCTCAGTTTTTTTTTTTTTTTTTTTTTTTTTGGGTAACCTTGAGACTATAATTTGTAACGGATAGAGAGAATCTTTGGAGTTGTAGAAATATGTTGGTTTGTTGTTTAATTATTTCTCTCATATTTTTGTCAGCTCGTTAGAGGTCCACTAGCTTTGTCGGCTTAGGGACGACCGTTTCTAGATCCTGGGGTGTTATAATTATCATAATTAGCGTTGTGCCAAAGAGCACTAAATGCCCCTGCAGGTTTCATTTAATGCATTCCATACTTGTAGTTGGCTAATTTCATAGTATCTGCCTAGATGAAAAATGCCGGTGGCAGGAGCAATCCAGCTCTTTTTCTATTGGGCCAAAAAAATGACAGTGCAGACCTTATGACATCACTAGGGAATAAGTTCGTAATTCCAGAAAGGATAAAATGGACATTTTCCCAACCCAATATTTCCAGTATCCACCTCTTTAAATACCAAATATATTTATTGCTTTGGGCAACCCTCTATACTTTTATTAGGTCCTCTCATCTACTATTAATCGCTTGCTTTCACTGCTTCGGCCTCTCTTGCTCAATCCGACTTAAACATCGAAACGCCTTAGCAAAAGGTCATCGCTACCAGCCTAACATGCTCGCCACCTTGTAGGTTCGACCCCATAATCTCATTAGCTAGATTAATGTGGACCTTCTAATTAATCCAGCTCACTGCACCCAAAATTAAACTTATCAACTATCTTTTAACTGTAGTTTTATCTCTCACAAATTATAACTGCACTGCATTGCCCAAAAAAAAAAAAAAAAAAAAGAACTAACACAATTATAAATTAATCCAAAAAAAAAAAAATGAATAACAAATGAGGAAACATAATGAAAAAATTACAAACCTTTGAATCCAAATATTCTTGACAAAACCCAAAACAACACAAAAATGCTCTCCACTTAAACCATGCTGATGCATAGATTGTAGAATCCGCACTATGGAATTCTCTTGAGTTAGTGGGTTAGTGGATTTATAAAAATGCAATTTTATTCTTCATTAATTAATTGTTTGAAATAGCTAATAATTATATAAAAGATAATTTTTTTTTTGAAAAAATATAAATTTGGATATACAAAATTTGATATCCAAACTTTCACGAGCCCTTCCTTTTCATATTGCATAGGTATAGTAGTTCATAGAAAAAGTTAGTAAACTACTAATTTAGTTATATTTTTGTATAATTTTCATTACTCACGTTATGTGAAATTGTAATTCAAAGTGAAAAAAACAAATAAATATAAAAATTTTAGTTCCTTAGATTTGAGATTTGAAGGAGCATACAATACCATATCCTACTTCATTCGTCGACTCATCTAAAGCCCTCAAGTCGCTCGCAAAACCCTCACCCATTTCCCATTCCGCTTTCGCTCGCAGAAGATGGCCGCCACAATCGCCCGATCAATCCTAACCGTCCGATCAACCGGAGCCACCGCGTCCCGCCTCCTCCCTGAACGCCTATTCTCCTCCACTATCTCCAACCCTCCGCCCCTCCCCGGGTTCACCCGGCTTCAAATTTCCATAACCCGCTCCTCTACACCCGCCCTCTCCCACTCGCTCCGCGTCATTTGTCCTGCCAGAGTCAACCCGGTCCGATGCCGAGTTAACAGGTCTGGTTCGGCTTACTCGCCGCTGAATTCCGGGTCGAACTTCAGCGACCGCCCGCCTACCGAAATGGCGCCGCTATTCCCGGGCTGCGATTATGAGCACTGGCTTATAGTGATGGATAAGCCTGGTGGCGAAGGGGCCACGAAACAGCAGATGATTGATTGTTATATTCAAACTTTAGCTAAAGTCGTCGGAAGGTATATTCTTTAGAATTCCTTTTTCTTCAAAGAAATAGTTTGTTTGTTGTTCGTTGCGCATATAGATATTTATAAAGTCTACTATTGGAATGAATTTATACTCTTGGCAAAAAAAATTGATTGCAATAGTATGTACTAATACTGAACTGAGAAGTCAGTATATTAAAATGGATTACGTTTGATATAAAGTATGGCACTAGATAACTATGTTAGGGGAAATAGCTGTTGATGTACTAATTTCTTGCTGTATGATATGAAGTTCATCTGATAGACATTTTTTTTCCTTGTGCATTTACTGGAAATTTAATGTCTGAATTCTTGTTTTGTGGCTTGTGTGGGTTATAGTGAGGAGGAGGCAAAGAAGAAGATATATAACGTGTCATGTGAGAGGTACTTTGGGTTTGGGTGCGAGATTGATGAGGAGACCTCTAACAAGCTTGAAGGTTGGTGCTTGGATATTTTAGCAACAAGAACTTACTTTACTCTGTTGTAAACTCTATGTCTGGGTACTGATTAGGTGGCCCTTTTCTTGTACCCAGGTTTGCCTGGTGTTCTGTTTGTTCTTCCAGATTCTTATGTGGATGCTGAAAACAAGGACTATGGAGGTATGTTCTCTTACATTGTACAAGAACTCAGTTATCAGTAACTAAAAATTTCAATACAAGTGTTTAATGTGCTCTCTGTGAGATGGCGTGGGTTGCTTCTTATACTTAATATGCACGTCCTAAGACCTTAATTTGCATCTTGAAATCTGAAAACCTCTTAACTTTAGCTGAGAATTATAAAGCTTAATAATTTTGCACTAGAGAAAAGTAAAGAAAAGTTGAGTATAGCTTGTTTAATGTTCACATTGTGATGTTCTAACTTATGCTTCAGGCACATGGTGGATGCTAATATAAAGCATCTTCGTCTTCAGAATGCTTCACTTAGGCGTAACTTTTGTCTACAAGCACTTTTCTGCACTGGTTTGAACCTTTGTAAGACAACTTTGTTGTAATGTGAACCTTGGGAGTTTGAAATTTGACGATTAGAGCATTGCTTGATAAAGTGACCGACAACAGACCGTAGAACTAAATAAGAGTATCCATATTGTGATGTCAAATTTAAAGTGTAGAATTTCGAAAATGGGTGTGTTTGAGAAGGGTGTTGGATATTCTGATTGCTGTTCTCAATGCAACTTGTATTAGTAGCATGCTTTTTTATTTCTTTTTTCAGGTTTCAAGGGTCTTTATACCCCTTGTTATCATCTTCTCATGTCCATTCTCTGGCAATATGACATATTATTATCTCTTTATTTACTTTCTGCATATTTTGGTGAAAAATCAAAATTTATTCCATCCAAATATTGAGAGAAAAGGAAAAGGTGAAAGAGTTCAAGTATTTACTTTATTTCTCAAAACAAAATTTCACAGGCTATTGGTGTCAACTTGGAGTCCTTTAGATGTAAATGTTACATTGTAATAATATGTTAGCAGGAGTTCTAGTTTCTGATCATGTTTCAACTTTTATTCATGGTTTGGCAGCTGAATTGTTTGTAAACGGAGAGATAGTTCAACGGTCTCCGGAGAGACAGAGGAGAGTGGAACCAGTGCCTCAGAGAGCTCAAGACAGACCAAGATACAATGATCGAACTCGTTATGTTAGGCGTCGTGACAACATGCGGTGAATGGTAATTATTGCTCAATGAGAGGTCTGATTGATTGTATGATATTTAGATAAAGGTTTAATTATGCCAATGGGCTCGTGTAGAATTTCTGGCGTGTTGCTAGACTGTCTTTGCATTGTAATGGACTAAGAAACTAGGTCAAAATATATGAGGTCCTTGATGAGTCAGTTCTATAGCGGGGGAACCTAAATCAATGGTTTCGTACCGAAAAAAAATTAATTTACCTTCATCTGCCTTCTAAATTATCTTATCAATCCAGCTCTGCCAAAGACTCGGGTCTTAACCTTCTAAACATTAACTGTTATTGGCAATGCCAGCATTTGATTTCTGAGGATTAGGGATTTGTCCTGTGAACGGATTCTGCTGTGATTGTTTTTTGTGCTCAACATGATAATTGATAAACACCTGTTTTCCCAGTACCTGATCTAGATTATGACTGGTTTTCTGATTGTCCATTCAACTGCTTGATACTGGATCATGATTCGTGGCCACATTTTGTGTGGAAGTTCACTTTATGCTCTACTTTTGCAGTGCATTCATGCAGACAGCTCGTCTCTAGTTTGCAATGCAAATCGTTTGTAGAAGTGGATATTTTAGGTGATTTTTCTTCCTGGATTTTGAACATATTCTTCTCTGATTCAACTTCCTCATGTGTTCCCCTGTTATAGAAGACAATCTGCATTTCAGAATCTCCGTCATCAATTGGGGGGTCTTCTGTTCTTGACATTCCAGTATCTGTTTGAGCCACTAACCCTGGGACATTTACAGCCTCCGGCTCAATCCCAGAATCCTCAAATCTGATCTCACTGCCAACCTGTGGCTCATAATGTTGTGATGCTTCTCTTGTAGCAGTTGCATTCTCATTTTCAAGTGATTCTTTTGCATTAAGTTCTTCCAACTTCTGAAGGGCTTGGATAGCTGCATTTGCAGCCCAGCCATTGTCGTTCATATCCCTGCAACATATTAAAAATTTACAAATCTAGTACAAATTTTACTTCATGGCTGCAGGAAATATGTAACTCCTTTGCCTTGCCCGGCTAAATGGCAGTAAACAACTGTCTGAGATGGCATAATCTTTCCATGCAGCTCATTTCTCGTGACACCACTTTTGGAAAGAGTTGTTTGTGACCTATAGACTGCACTCTCTTCTTTCCAATTATTGAAGAAATTCAGATCATCCAAATAATATGCACTTCATGAGTGACATCGATAGAAGGGTGTCACTCATAAAGGGGAATCATATTGTAAAGGGATAATTAAGGAAGTTTAGAAAATTATCGAAACATTTATTGAGAATTGGATAATTTTCATTATGTCTCCAGTGTTAGTTCAATTGACGAATAATTATAAATAAACCTCCTGAGCTTATGTACAGTTATAATTATACCCACTTATTTAATGGATTTATTTGTAATATATTAGGGTTTTAAGAATGTGTAATTATAATTATTTGTCAATTGAATTAATATTAGGGGTATAAAGATAATTATTCAAATTTTGGGAGTATTTTGATAATTATTTCAAATTTCAAGAGGTCGAGATAATTATCCTATTACAAAGTGTACTTGGCGGGTTTTGGAATGTTAAAAGATCAAGATCATATTATTATGTAGGATTGCTGTGGGGTCTACATGATGGATGACTGCAACATAGAAAAGACTGAAAGATCCCCAGCCTTAATATGCAAGTTTGGTTTTATTTGCCCAGGCCACAACAAAATTGTTTGGGTGAAATAAAAGCGAACAACAAAGCTATGCTGCCGCTATAGTTTTGCAATATTTCGACTCAAACCAATAAACTAGGAGACAAGAAAAATTTCATGTTGAATATAATGAAGAATGTTCATCGTCACATTTAACCAAGTTAATATAGTTACCTTAGAGGATTCAATCCATGAGAAATGAAGGATGCTTCAAGACGAGATCTAATATCTGTTAACACGTTTGTTATATTGTCGGACAGGTATCCGCCGTATCTTGCAATTTCCACCAGAAATTCGACGTCTAGGGTGAACTGTATAGGAAAAGCCGAAAGAGAACTTCAGTACAGAAATTTGTAGGATAACTAAAGGAACAATTACAATTAAGATCATTGCAGGCAGACAGCTCTCCTAGTAACAATCATAACATCCACCTACAAAGTTAAATGGTAAAAGTAAAAGCAAATACAACTAGCAAGAGGAGGAATTTAGAGAAGCAAGAAAGTGATATGCATAGTTATTTAGAGAGAGGGAGCTCATTGGTTTGAGAAATTAACGTAGTCAAAATTTGTTACTGTAGAAGTCTTTGTTTCAGAGACATTGTTCCTGGGAGGTTTTGTCTCGAAGAAAGCTGAAAGAGAGGGAGAACAACTTATAAAGCGACTACGAACTTACTTGTCTGTTGTGGCGCAAAACCTAGCATCGCATGAGGGAAGGATATAGCTTTGTTTTTCTAATAACTGATGTGATTAGTGTTTGGAAATTCATTTTAACTGACGTAGAGTGGGTAAATAATACAAATACCTGCATGAACTTGGTGCGATGATCTTCCAAATTCTCTTTAGTAAGAGTCCAGATTTCAGATTTACTTGATATCCACTCAAACGTGGCATCCATTGCCTCCTGTAATAGGTTTACCAACCAACTCGTATCAATGCAGTCGTCCTCCTCAAGCTTCTGAAGTTTCTTCAGCTCTAAATACAGTTCCTGATCATGTGAAATTTCATCAGCTAATACATACTTGGATTCATGAATAACAGCATAAGACGACATGACACGTAATCAATCCATAGTTTGTTTTCAGCTGGAAGGCTTGAAAAAATACATTGGATCCCAATCTATAAATCATAGTACAATGACCATTGTGCTTTTAGTTTTATTCAAGGACACAAATATGTTTTAGAAATGTAATGCCTGCACAAGATAATATCTTTCACCAATAGGAGGACTATGATTTTATACTAAATTTTGTAAGCTGACTACAGTGATAGGAGGGGAAATAATGTAGGCGATGAGTGAAAAAGTTAGACTACTCGGGTTTGAGAAGTCTACGAAGAAATTCTCAACGCAAATTTAGCAGGGTTGGAAGTTCGGAATCTAAGACAACTTAGAAAAAGGATGAAATTAGTTGAGAAGTGGGCATGAGGATTACTCTCTGCAACTCAAAACACTTCAAATCTCAAGAGCTTGAGCATACCAGGTAGGGAACAGACGGAATGAGATCAAGATTTCTGGAGTGACCCTGCCAGCCAGTGCAAATTTCTGGAGCAGATTCGTGATCAACATTTGGAGAGAAGATATTAGATATGAATTGATCAAGAAAGCAAGCTTTGAGTCGAGTATAAATGTCTTGAATGAACATTAGATAACGATCAATCTCAAAGGCCAGCTGATGGATCCCATCAAAGATATTTCTGACGATGCTAGAGGACAATTGCATTAATGCTGACAGATTGGCTAAAATAAAAACTCCTTGAGTTGTGGATTCTGGCGAATTGATTCTGAAACTGTCTTTCTCTAAAACGTCTGTGTCACCTGTGAGGGCGCTTTCAAGGATGACGATATATGCAGTGAATAGGTCCATGAGTCCTTTCAGGACTGAACTCTCCATTTGAAGAAAAATCAAGGGCAAAATGTCATCTGCAACAGACTTAAAAACACAGGAAAGTAAATACGATTTAGTTTGTTTTTCTAATTACATCTGACCGAAATGAAAGCATTCCACATTTTCTTAATGATTCGACTGTAGATTAAAGACCGATTTTATCATCTGTTTGAAACAGCTTAACAAAAGGATAATTTCTTCTCAACAAACCTGGAACAATGTTACGAATTTCCTGCCACTGTTAGTGAGAAAGAAATATTCCGGTTGTTGATCAAGGATCGCATAACTCCTTCCCGTCAAGATCCCTGATACACAGTATCTGCCTAGAACCCAAGTATCTGTCGATGTGAAAATACTAATAACTTTACTCAAATGGTCTATATGATGTTGCAAGACATCATCAATGCAAGGTCGAATGTGCTCTAGCAAAGACGGCTGCACGAAGATCCTTTGAGTCTCTAGCAGAGAGCAATATGACATTGCAATCTGCATAGCATCAATGGTTGCTGAAAGTCTACCAGTTATTTCAGATAAGGATTTAATGAACTTATTGAGGCAAACAGCCAAGATCTTGATTTCTTCAGAGGCCCACTGAGTTAGTACTGAACCATAAGGATAAGTTTCTCCGTTTAAGGCCACAAAACTCTTTACAGCTTGAGAGATCATTGAACATACAAACTTTGCCACTTTTTTAATATATAACACATCTGGAAATTCTTTTGTGGACTGCATATCATACATTCCAGAAGCAATACGGGAATGATAATACTGAAGCATTAGCTCAGTTGGAAGATGATTCTTGCCGAGTTGGCACAATCCGAGCAGTGCTTTCTGTAGGTCTGGTGCAGATACCCGAGGATGTTTAGCCACCAATGTGAACTGATCAGCAAGCATAGCCATTTTCTCTGATATAGTGGAATTATAAGACATTAGCTGGTCTGAGGAAAAATTTTCATCTGACCTCAAAGTTTGGATAAACTCGCCCTCCTTCTCCAGTACAGCTAGAGCAACATCTAACCTGTGTTCTGAGATAAGAGTATCCAAGATTTCAGAAACATTTTCTGTGTGGGTCTCCAGTATGCTTTGAGATGATAATTGACCATGTATAGTTTCTTCAAGAGTGGATTCTACAGTCTCCTCAAACAGAACTTTGAAAGAAATTCCATCACTGAAATCGTTAACAAGTTTCTTTTGTGAAGATGCCTGGTTTTTCAATCTTAATATTACACTTTGCAAGCCTTCTATCTCTTTCAGTATTCTGCGAACAAGAAGTAATCAGTTCTATAACCAGTGGCAGGTTACGCTATAACAGAGATGATCAGTAATACCAAGTAACTTAAAAAAGATTGGATCCATGTTAATGTATAACAAGAGAGGCTAAAACATCATCCCAGTCAGACCCAAATCATGCAAATTGGGAATGACATGAATAGAACAACCAAATCCCCCATCATTGATCATTTCATAGTCATCAATATCGCAGTGGCATCCCATACTGAGATGAGGATGCTGAATATATACCAAAACGACGCACATTATGGAAGGAAACAAATATATAAACCATGAATCCACCTAATGCCACTCAAACTAGAGCTTAAGTTCTGCAACGACAAAACCAACATGATAGAATTGTGGGAAATCCAAATATAGAAGGATCAAGCCTTTTGTTACTTTCCCTTGCTATAAAGCCGCTCAAGAATAATTAACAGAGAAGAAAACCTGCAACTGGATGCATTGTTACAAAAAGATGCCCTATGGTAGCCAGTTTTTATTTTGTAATGCATTAAGAGAACAGGTTTCATGCAAGCTACAGCTTATGGCTGAAAATCTTCATTCAATCGAGTATATCAAATTTTTTCTAGAGGTTTAGTCTTGAGAAAATGTCATTAAGCCACCCAAACCATGGGCATTTTTGCACTTGCGAACTAATAAAAAAAAATTTCACTTTGCTATCTCAATTTTGTAAATTTTTTCATTTTTCGGGAAATATTCCACCGAAATATTTGCACACTGGACACCCGTGTGAATGTTAAGATAGAAAAAGTCTCACTCTACCACCTGAACTTTGCTAAATTTTGCATAATGCAACTTACCGATGAAATATGTCTACGAAAAAATACAATTGGGTTGCAAAATGAAAATTTTGTAAAGTTGAGATGGTAAAATGAAATATTTTTTTATTAGATTACAAAGTGCAAAAACATCCATTCTCTTTAATCTTTTTAGCAAGACGCAAAGATACATGAGCAACTGAGTTAAATCCAACACAGGCCCAACTATTTTGAACACTAGGGAAATAAAAGAAGCGATCTTACGCAAGAAACGCGGAGTAATTTGAAAAGATGTTCTTCTGAAAATCCTCATCTGATTCGTGCTTAAGCTCAAGAAGTTCAGAACACAGATGCTGAACACCCTATGAATCGAACAAAATCAAACCCATAAATCCTTGATATGGAACAGCTCCACAAACAAATCGACCGAGGAGGCAAAGCAAAAGGTTAAGGAGAAAGAAAAAAGTTCAAAAACTAACAAAGGGCAGTATGAAACTGACCTTAGCAGTCATGGACTGAACCTCAGGCTCCTCCTCTTCATTGCTTGAAAAGGAAGAAGAATCTATGCTAGTGTGGCCTTCTGATGAGTCACCGTCTGCCATTTCTTGATTGTGATCTCTGAAACGAAATCTTGACGTGGAAGTGGAGGTTGAATCCATGGAGAATAAACGTTTTGATGAAGGGTTGTTGTTAGAGATTCAAAAAGATGTGATTTCAAGAGGGAATGCAAGATTCGGAGCACTGAGCTGTCGTTTTCTGCCGCCATTTTATTGGGAAAAGCTTCGGTTTGTTCGTGAAGGAATGGGGAAAAGACAAGAAAAGAGTTGCTGGCCAATGGAATTCTCAAGGCTATTTCGCCGGTTCTTGTCTTGGCCTGCGACCTTTTTGGGTGCGCATGTGTAATTAGTTTATTTATAGAGGGAAAAGTCTAATTATCTTAAAGTTTGGTGCTATTATTTTAAGGCAAATTACAGAAAACTCCCTAAATCTACTTTCACTTTTGAGATCAGTCCCTAGTCAGAAGATTCTTCCACTTTACTCTCTATTTACTATTTATGTGCGCCATGTTACAAGTTTTATGTTAATGTACTGAATATTCATACTTTAATACTTAATATCTGCAGTTTAATACTTAATATTTGTGTTTCTGTACTGTACATTTGTGCTTTAATACTGAATATCTGTATTTTAATATTTGCGTCTCTTTTAAATAGAAACTTCTATTCATTAGAGAAATTGGTTATATTATTTTTAAGTCAAGAGACTTTGAGTGTTGAAAAATTAGGCTTTAGTTATTGATCCTTTTACCTGAGTAGTGTTGTGGATCTAGTAAGGTTAAACTTGAGCTAGAAGGTGAGGTTCTTTATGGAGGATAAACAATTAAAAACTGAAACAAAAGATCGAATTTATTTAGGAGAACCTCTTAAAGGAAACTTTGGGCATATAATACATATATGAGAAAACGAAAGCAATAACTCAAACATGAATAAGGCTAAAAGTTATCTAATCGATACAACTAGTAGTTTATATAATATAACTAGCAATATGAGTGAAGATTTACTGAAAATAGGTAAGATTGAAAATATTGATATACCTAAAAAAATAAAAAGAATTATGGAAGACTTAGTGGAAATACAAACCTTAAAAGAGATTATAGAAGGCAAAAAAATTACTTTTGAGGAGAAGGTAGAGTCAATTAATATAATTAAAACAATTATATTTAAAGGATTTGGGGAGAGGATTTTGCTTAATCACTCTATGTACTAAGTCACCTACTACAAATAATATGTGTTTAATTTCCTCCAACCCCCTTTTGACACATGGCAACTCTCCCAAAACTTGTGTATTTGCTAACAAGTCCTCTTCTTCATCTATAAATAAGCTTGGCTTTACAAGGAAAAGCTTACTCGTACATTCTACAAGCTTGAAGAAAATCACTCTCCATTGCATATCATAAATATATACACTCAAACAACTCTCTTGTCTCAAAGTTCCTCCACACATATGTATATATATATGTATATATCTATTTATAGTTGTATTCTCGCTACGAAAAATATATATTTAACTCTTCAAATTATCATTTTCTTTACAAAAAGGGGAGAAATAGAAAAGGGGTACACTCTTCAAGTGTTCTTGGTAAATTGGATATTGTAAAATACTATGTATGTGTAAGGTTAAATAGAAATATTCATAACATCTCAAATAATCTTTATCTCATAGGTGTTATAAGCTTTGGGAGTAACTAAGGATTTGAAACTCTAGCTTTAAGATTTCAAGCTTTGGACCAAAGTAAGTTTTATGGCTTTTCCTTACCTCCTTGGTTGTTTCTATCGCTTCCTTGGTTGATTATATTGCCTCCTTCGTTGATTATTATGTTTCCTTGTTTGACATGAAATGAGCTTACTTGTGATATTTTGCTCCATTGTAATCATGAGCTCATAAAATCTTTATGAATGGGATTATGAAATCCTAAATTCCTTTGGAACCTTTACCATGGACCGATGCAAGGATTTGGACCGAGGACTATGGAGACTTTAACTAAATTTCGAGAAAATCGAATTTTTGAACATGTGACCATGCTTCTAATAAAACTTGTATTTTTGAAAAAGACAAAAAAAAGGGAGAGAAAATTAAATTTTTAAGGTTTGAAACTTGAATTTTATAAATTATATTTTTCAAAAGAAACATTTGGAAAAATCAAATTTTGTTTTAAAAAAAAAATAAAAAAAATAAATAATAAATAAAAAAAACAAAAAAAAAAAGATTTTACTGTTCACGAGTTACTGTTCACAGGTCAGAATATCACCCTTCATAAAGCGTGCCCACGTCTTAAATCCTTACCGTTTCTGCCTTGTACTTTACTGTTCATGAGGTTACTATTCATAGGTTAGAATATCACCCTTCATATGGCGTGCCCACGTCCTAAACCTCCACATATTCTGCCCTTATATTTTTTTAAAAAAAGAAATATTCTCCTGATAGGGCGTGCCCACGTCCTAAACCCCTACATATTCTGTCCTTGTATTTTTTTAAAAAAAGAATTCTCGCGATAAGGCGTGCCCACGCCCTAAGCCGTGACCTCTTCTACTCTTACTAAGGCGTGCCCACGCCCTAAATCCAAACTTATTCTACCATATATTTTCTTTAAGAAAAAGAACCTCCCTGGTAAGGCACGTCTTATTCCCTAACTGCTATAAACACTAAATATTTTGATTTTGACCTTTGTTTACTACTTTAAAACCATATATCACCTCTTTAAAACGTTTTATGATATTTAAACAAGTCTTCCTAAGTCTGGGTCCAATCCGAATTAGTTGCTGAATTCGTTTGATATGTGAAGATGCAATCCGAATTGGATTTCTATGTTTGAATGTGCTTATCCATTCTAAACCTATATGCATATGTGTTGGGCCCTGAGTAATTTTCAAGTAGATTTAGATTGGGTGATAACGGATCATTAATCTGAACCCCTGAGAATTCCTGTCCGTTGGGTAGCCCGGAGGAGTCCTGGAGTTAGAATTCCAAACGACTATTCAAAGGCACGCGGTGGACCGTGCTTCAAAGTTTGTTCGTGCTACTCGAGCGGCCACTCGAGTTAGCAAATTTGGAAGGATAAGGCATATGTATTTTATTGAAATTATAAGAGTGACAGATTCACCAAATAATAGTTTCAGCCTCATATGTTTCTTGACATGAATGTGACATTAATTTGAGCTATTTGTTTCGTATGTTCACCTTGATTATTTTGCTTTGTTGAAAATCACATTCATGTTTCAATTTTTGCCACATTCACTATTGAATTCTTGCAATCGTTGTTTTGTCATCCATTCCTTATATGCCATAAATCTTGCTAGGTCAATGGACTCATGATTTCAAAATTTTCATGTAGGTGATTAAATTGAAAGATTGGGATTGAAAAGAGCTTAAGTTAGCAGTGTGGTATTTTGATTTATGTAATAGATCATGTATAAGCCAAGTTGGAGTTGTGTGATATTTTGATGATGATTAGTTGTATTTTGGGAACTCTATGATGTAAGCTTTGGAAATCTAATTTGTAAATTATGGAATTTTTGGAATATTAAGTTACGAATGCATTTTGAATTTTTTGTTTTGGGATGTTAGTTAGTTTTCGTTTGAGAGTAGCGTCCCGAACCTAGGGGCGGGGGCTCTAGGAATTCGGGGCATTATAGGTGGTATCAAAGCCTAGGATAAGAAACCTCGATGGATTAGATTTGTAGAATTTTGCCTTTTTTATTTCTTGTTTTCCACTAACGTTGTCTGTTTCGTTGCTGTAGATGGATAAAGGCAAGAACAAGGTAAACGAATGGACCAGTTCCGATTCCACCCACAGCTCCAGCGAAAGTAATATTGGGTCAGTGAAAAAGCAAAAGATCGATTATGAAGGCATCATCAAAGACCAAAGGTGTGAGATCGAGTATTGGAGAAACGCCTATCTCAAACAACATTATCTTTACCAAGTTTACAGTAAGTGTGCATGAGATGAAATGGAAAAGATGGCATCCAAATATCGTGGTCAACATCATAACTACA
>JACFYI010003453.1:37466-73207 GCA_014898755.1 Handroanthus guayacan | reverse complement strand
TAAGAATGTATTTTGTAGGGGGATTAGAATCTTAGTATTGTAAGTGTTTGTAGACACTAAGGAAGACTCTAGTATTTGTAGCTAGTGCACTTTGTATATGAGGCATAGAAATCTCCCTAGTTCATGGTTATGAAGCCATCTCTTTTGCTTTTTGATAGATGGCCAATAACCATGTCTTTTGAATATGTAACTCTCAAAATGCAAGAAAATAAATGAATTTCTTATGTACATCTTGAATGGAGTTTTGGAAATGTGGCCATTACATGATTAATCCATTCGTGCATATATATATATACATATTCAAGGAACCAAGAAATTTTAATAAGACCCCTCTTATACATTTCAGATAAATATGGCTTCAAGTGAAAATGCACCACAAAATGAACTTACGAGAAAAAGAGAGAGGCCTAGACGGGCGTTATTCAAAGAATTACGGGCACCTGACACGCTCAATATTATCGATAATACTATACCTCATCAAGAACCCCAAGAACTAATTCCTCAAGTTCCCAACGAACCCCGACAAAGAACTCACTCGGCACGTACTGAACCTCGCCGACGTCGCACACCTCCTAGGAACGAGCCGGCAACTGATCAACTATTTACTTTTCTACGACAAGTATTGGATCAAGGCCGATAACAAGATAATGAAGGCAGTAGACAGGAGGAAGAAGCCAATGATAAAATGTTGACAAGGTTTCTGAGACTAAATCCGCCTAGGTTCAACGGTGAGCCTGATGATCAGAAGGCGAAAAATTGGTTGGCTGAAATAGAAAAGACCTTTAAGGTGCTAAATTATACATATGCACAAAAGGTGAAATATGCCACGTTCCCGTTCGAAGGCGTAGTGTGTCACTGGTGGTCTGAGATAAAGAGAAAGTGGGAAAGAAACGAAGTGGAAGGAACTTGGGAGGATTTTAGGGTCGAATTCTTGAAAAAGTACATCCCACAAGTGGTTAGGGATCAGAGAGAAAAAGAATTTGTGAGATTAATTCAGGGCCAGCTGACAGTGGCTAAGTATGAAGCGGCGTTTAGTCGACTGATTCAATACGTCCCTCATATATTAGCTGATGAGGAAAGGCGTAGAAAGAAGTTTGTTGCAGGTCTCAGGCCTGACTTGAGATGATCTTTGGCCATTGGACGGCCACAAGATTATGATAGCGCCGTAGAAATATTGATGGAATTTGAGGTGGAGTTTCAAGAACTCCAGAAAATTACTGATAAAAGAAAAGGAAAATGATCTAGGAAACAGGACCAGGAAAAAGGAAAGAAAGGTTTTTTTGGCAAGAAACCCAAAACAGGAAGCACTTCGTCAGCAATGGACAAGGGTAAGGCCCCTGCTGTCAATTGCAATTTCTGTGGAGATACCACTCATACAGAGGACCAATGCTGGAGGAAATTGGAAAAATGCCTCCTTTGTGGGAGTGATCAGCACTCTATCAAGGACTGCCCTAAGAATAACAAAAGTGAAAATTATAGCATACAGGGTCAACAACAGAAGGGTACCATTGGGCGTCCCCAAGTTAAGGCAAGAGCTTACGCCCTAAGTGGAGAAGAAGGAGTGGATCCCACGCAGGTCGTGGAAGGTAAAATTTTAATTCAAAACTTTATTTGCAAAACTTTGTTTAACCCTGGAGCTATGCAGTCTTTCATTTCAATTATTTGTGCTAAGAGATTGAATCTTTCCTGAACACATGGAAATAACTTATGAGGTTCATACTCCCATGGGTGGGAGTTATGAGACTAGGGTGAGATACCGTAAATGCCCTATGATTATAGATAATCAGAATTTTAGTGTTGATTTGATTGAACTGCCAATCCAAGACTATGGCCTTATTTTAGGAATGGATTGGCTCTATCAGCATCAGGCTATAATTGACTGTTTTGCCAAAACAGTCAGGCTAGGTACCGGAGTTGGGGTAGGTACCAATAATACGCTCACAAATAATGGTATACCTACCATTTCAGCAATAAAGGCCAGAAAAATTATCAAAAAAGGGGGACAAGGATTCTGGCATATCTGATCAATAAACCTCAAGACAAGGTGAAACTGAAAGATGTTAAAGTGGTGAATGAATTTTCTGAGGTGTTTCTTGAAAAATTAAATTCGTTACCCCCAGATCGCGAAATAGAGTTCGTGATTGAAACTATACCAGGGGTAACGCCATTCTCGAAAACCCTCTACAGAATGGTATCGGTAGAGTTAAAGGAGTTAAAGGAGCAATTAAAAGAACTGCTGAATAAGAATTTTATCCGATCGAGCTCTTCGCCTTGGAGAGTTCCGGTCCTATTCGTAAAGAAGAAAGATGGGTCACTAAGAATGTGTGTTGATTATAGCGAGCTAAATAAAGTGACCATCAAGAATAAATATCCCTTGTCCCATATTGACGAATTATTTGATCATTTTCAGGATATGCGGTATACTCTAAGTTGGATTCAAAATAGGGATATTACCAGCTAAAAATACGGGAAGCAGATATTTCTAAAACTGTATTTAATTCCCGTTATGAGTATTTTGAGTTTGTAGTTATGCTCTTTGGATTAACTAATGCTCCTGCAGCATTTATGGATTTGATGCATCGAGTATTTCGTCCATACATCGATTGTTTCGTGGTAATATTAATAGATGATATCTTGGTCTATTCAAAGTCAGAAGAGGAGCATGAAGGACATTTGAAAATTGTTCTTCAAACGTTAAAAGAACATAAACTCTATGTCAAATTCAGTAAATGTGAATTTTGGTTGAAGAAAGTGACTTTTTTGGGTCACATAATATCTCGGAATGGACTAGAAGTAGACCCAGAAAAGGTTGAGGTAGTTAATTACTGGAAAAGACCTGAGACCGACACAGAGGTGAGAAGTTTTTTAGGATTAGCTGGGTACTATCGAAAATTTATCTAGAACTTCTCTAAGTTGGCTGGACCACTTACGAGACTAACCCAAAAAGATCGACGTTTTGATTGAGATCGAAAGTGTAAGGAGAGTTTCTTGGAGCTTTAGGAAAGATTGACAACAGCTCCAGTACTCACACTATCGGACGGGTCAAAAGAATTTGCTATTTAAACGAACGCCTTGAAAGAAGGATTGGGATGTGTGCTTATGCAAAAAGGCAAAGTAATTGCATACGCATCAAGAAAATTAAAGAATCATGAGTTAAACTATCTTACTCATGATTTAGAATTGGCAACAGTTGTCTTTGCCTTAGTAAAATGGCGTCACTACTTGTACGGGGCTAAGATTGAAGTATTTTCTGACCACAAGAGCCTAAGATATATTTTCAGTCAGAAAAACTTAAATCTCAGGCAAAGGCGTTGGATGAAATTCCTAGAGGATTATGATTTCTCAATCACTTACCATCCAGGAAAAGCCAATGTAGTTGCAGATGCTCTAAGTTGGAAAGGAAAAATAGCAAATTTGAACATCTACCCAGAACTATTTAGTGAAATCATGAAAGCCCAAAGAGAAGATGCTTGGGTTCAGAAGCTTAAAGATGAGATGAAACCCGATTTTAGGATTGATATAGACGAATTATTACGATTTAAAGATCGGGTATGTGTTCTTACAGTAATGAGAGGAAGAGTTTTATCTGTAGCACACCAAGCTAAATTTTCAGTACACCCTAAAGGGACGAAAATGTATAAGGATCTGAAATAGAAATTCTGATGGGAAGGTATGAAAAAGGATGTGGCTGGATACATCCAAAAATATCTGACTTGTCAATTGGTGAAAGCGGAGCACCAGAGACCGTCTGGAAAATTACAACCTCTTCCAATCCCAGAATGGAAATGGGATCAAATCACTATGGATTTTGTGACAGGTTTACCTGTTGTGAGAGGAGGATATGATAGTATTTGGGTTGTAGTTGATAGGCTCACTAAATCGGCTCATTTCTTGCCTGTCAAAACCTAGTACAACGTTGAAAAACTCGCCGAAATATCTACCTTAAAGAGATAGTAGGGTTACATGGAATACTACAGAGTATTGTCTCCGATAGAGATCCGAAATTTATGGCGAGACTATGGAGAAGCTTGCAAGGGCATTTTGGGACGGAACTACTATTCAGCACTACTGCTCATCCCTAGACAGATAGCCAATCAGAAAGAGTGATACAAATTTTGGAGGACATGTTGAGGGCATGTGTCTTGAATTTTCCTGGGAATTGGAATAAGCATCTACCTCTGGTAGAGTTTGCCTACAATAATAGCTATCAGGCCTCCATCTAGATGGCACCGTACGAATCACTATATGGCAGAAGATGCAGATCACCCATTCATTGGGATATAGATGAAGTCAGGAACACATCAAGTAAGGAGAGTGAAGCTCTACGGCCTGAACTGATACAAGAGGCGATAGATAAGGTTCAAATCATCAAGAATGACATAAAAATAGCTCAGGATCGCCAGAAGAACTATGCCGACAAGAGGAGAAAAGATTTGGAATTTAATATAGGAGATAAAGTGTTTCTGAAAATTGCTCCGCAGAAGGAAATCCGAAGAATGGGCAGAGTGGAAAGCTAAATCCCAGATACATAGGACCCTTCGAGATTATCGAACGAATCAGCCCCGTAGCTTATTGACTGGATCTTCCACCAAATCTTACTAGGATTCACAATGTGTTCCATGTCTTCCAACTGCGAAAATACTAACCCGATCCCTCGCACATCATTAAGCACTTTGACATTCCTCTTCAAAGTGACCTTACATTTGTAGAACAGCCCATTCAAATCCTAGATTTCCAAGTTTGCGAGCTTAGGAACCGTAGGATATCTCAAGTTAAGGTTCTTTAGAGAAATCAAAATGTAGAAGAAGCCACTTGGGAACATGAGGATGAAATACGGGACAAATACCCTCACCTATTCGAATAAGGTATGAATTTGGGGACCAAATTCTCTTAAGGGGATGAGAGTGTGACACCCCGAAAAGTCCTCTAATTAATATTTAAAATCTTTATTTTTCAAATAATAAATCAATTCCGAAATCGTGTAAATTGTTTTACCATCAAAATAATTTCCTCACATTCGAAATTTTTTTTAACATTTGAAACATCGTCTATGCATCATTTTGGCCCAAACGAGCCCAAAATCTTGGCCCAATTAAACCCAAACTTTAGCCCAACACTTTGAGGCCCAAATCAAATTTTTCAAAAAAAAAAAAAGAAAAAAAGAAAAAATCCAGAAAATCAAAAAATTTGTGCAGAAATCGCAGCAAGGATTTAGGGAGAGGATTTTGCTCAACCACTCAATGTACTAAGTCACCTACTACAAACAACATGTACTTAATTTCCTCCAACCCCCTTTTGACACATGACAACTCCCCCAAAACTTGTGTATTTGCTAACAAGTCATCTTTTTCATCTATAAATAAGCTTGGCTTTACAAGGAGAAGCTTGCTCGTATATTCTACAAGCTTGAAGAAAATCACTCTCCATTGCATATCATAGATATATACACTCAAACAACTCTCTTGTCTAAAAGTTCCTCCACATATATATATATATATATCTATTTATAGTTGTATTCTCGCTACGAAAAATATATATTTAACTCTTCAAACTATCATTTTCTTTACAAAAAGGGGAGAAATAGAAAAGGGGCACACTCTTCAAGTGTTCTTGGTAAGTTGGATGTCGTAAAATACTAAGTATGTGTAAGGTTAAATAGAAAGATTCATAACATCTCAAATAATCTTTATCTCATAGGTGTTATAAGTTTTGGGAATAACTAAGGATTTGGAACTCTAACTTTAAGATTTGAAGCTTTGGACCAAAGTAAGTTTTATGGCTTTTCCTTACCTCCTTGGTTGTTTCTATTGCTTCCTTGGTTGATTGTATTGCCTCCTTGGTTGATTATTATGTTTCCTTGTTTGACATAAAATGTGCTTACTTGTGATATTTTGCTCCATTATAATCATGAGCTCATAAAATCTTTGTGAATGGGATTATGAAATCCTAAATTCCTTTGAAACCTTCACTATGGACCGATGTAAGGATTTGGACCGAAAACTATGGAGACTTTAACTAAAATTCGAGAAAATCAAATTTTTGAACATGTGACCATGTTTCTAATAAAACTTGTATATTTCAAAAAGAAAAAAAAAAGGGAGAAAAAATTAAATTTTTAAGGTTTGAAACTTGAATTTTATAAATTATATTTTTCAAAAGAAACATTTGGAAAAATCAAATTTTATTTAAAAAAAAATAAAATAAAATAATAAATAATAAATAAATAAAAAATATAAAAAATATAAAATAAAAAAACAAAAAAAAAAGATTTTACTGTTCACGAGTTACTGTTCACAGGTCAGAATATCACCCTTCATAAGACGTGCCCACGTCTTAAACCCTGATCGTTTCTGCCTTGTATTTTACTGTTCATAGGCCAGAATATCACTCTTCATAAGGCGTGCCCACGTCCTAAATCCCCACATATTCTACCCTTATATTTTTTTAAAAAAAGAAGTATTCTCCTGATAGGGCGTGTCCACGTCCTAAACCCCCACATATTCTGCCCTTGTATTTCTTTAAAAGAAGAATTCTAACGATAAGGCGTGCCCACGCCCTAAGTCGTGACCTCTTCTACTCTTACTAAGGCGTGCCCACGCTCTAAATCCAAACTTATTCTACCTTATATTTTCTTTAAGAAAAAGAACCTCCCTGGTAAGGCGCGCCCACGCCTTATTCCTTAACTACTATAAACACTAAATATTTTGATTTTGACCTTTGTTTACTATTTTAAAACCATATATCACCTCTTTAAAACGTTTTATGATATTTAAACAAGTTTTCCTAAGTCCGAGTCCAATCCGAATTAGTTGTTGAATTCGTTTGATATGTGAAGATGCAATCCGAATTGGATTTCTATGTTTGAATGTGCTTATCCATTCTAAACCTATATGCATGTGTGTTGGGCCTTGGGTAATTTTCAGGTGGATTTAGATTGGGCGATAACGGATCGTCAATCTGAATCCCTGAGAATTCTTGTCCGTTGGGTAGTACGGAGGAGTCTTGGAGTTAGGATTTCAAACGACTATTCAGAGGCACGACGTCGACCGTGCTTCAAAGTTCGTTCGTGCTACTCGAGCGGCCACTCGAGTTAGTAAATTTGGAGGGATAAGGCATATGTATTTTATTGAAATTATAAGGGTGACAGATCCACCAAAAAATAGTTTCAGCCTCATATGTTTCTTGACATGAATGTGATATTAATTTGAGCTATTTGTTTCGTATGTTCACCTTGATTATTTTGCTTTGTTAAAAATCACATTCATGTTTTAATTTTTGCCACATTCACTATTGAATTCTTGCAATCATTGTTTTGTCATCTATTCCTTATATGCCATAAAACTTGCTGGATCGGTGGACTCATGATTCCAAAATTTTCATGTAGGTGATTAACTTGAAAGATTGTGATTGAAAAGAGCTTAAGTTATCATTGTGGTATTTTAATTTATGTAATAGATCATGTATAAGCCAAGTTGGAGTTGTGTGATATTTTGATGAAGATTAATTGTATTTTGGGAACTCTATGATGTAAGCTTTGGAAATCTAGTTTGTAAATTATGGAATGTTTGGAATATTAAGTTACGAATGCATTTTAGATTTTCTGTTTTGGGATATTAGTTAGTTTTCGTTCGAAATTAGCGTCCCGAACCTAGGGCGGGTGCTCTAGCAATTCGGGGCGTTATAGACTATGTTGCAGGAACATTACAAGGAGATGTATTGAATTGGCTAAAAATTTGGGAAGAAATCGAAAAAGGCCAATCAGAAAAAGCTCAATTATTGAAAAAATCTGATTTAAGAATTGTATTACAAGATTTTGCTATATTAATAAAAGAACAGTTTGTAGGAATAAAAAATTTCGAAACTTTTTATAAGGAGGAAAAATATACCTTAACTAAGATAAAGTTATACGATATTTGTAAATACACAGATCTTGCAAAATTTTATCAAAAGTATTTCTGGATGCCTAAGCCTAGTGAAATGACGCATTGCTAGAATAATTTTTCTATAAACTCCTAACTCCTTGGAATGAATTATGTGAAAAATAATATCCAGAATACCTTGAGAAATCACAAGCTCAAGATACTGTAGGATGTAGAATTTCGTTTGGTTATAAAATAATAACTGAATATTGTTTACAAAAAAAGACACAAAAACAAGTCAAAACACAATTAGCTAAAACTAGCGAAGGTTAGAAATATTGTGATAAAATTCTTCAAAAAACTTGAAAAGTAGAATGTACAACAAGTGCACTTTATAAAAGAAGAAAATGTAAGCAATTTAAATTCAGAAAATGGAAAAAGAACAAAAAGAAATCAAAATTCTTTTATAACAAAAGATATGCTAGGAAAAGTAACAGAAGAAAATATACAAAATTTAAGAAAAATTGTACATGTTATTTTTGTTCTAAGAAATGACACATAGCCCCTGAATATCTTAGAAAAAATACTAAAGTTATAAAATTTTTAGAAGAAAATAAATTAGAAATATGTTTAGGAGAAGAAATATTTGAAAATAATGAGATTTTGTATGAAATTGAATTTATATCTTCTGAAGAAGAAGAGGAGGAACAAATATTTATGCTAAATAATGAAACTCAAGAAAATAATTTTTAGTCAACACTACAAGAGAAACTAAGCCAAATCAAGCTTAGTGATGTAATTAAGGAAGAACGAATATTAGATAATAGTAACTTAGAAAAGTATAAAAATTTAAAAATTAAAGATTTATACAAAAAGTCAAGATTTAAACCCAAGCAGAATATTTTGAAATGTGCGAGGAAATAACTAAGGCAAGGGCAATATCAAATGGTCAAATAGAAATTCAAATATTTGACAAAAATAAGGTTAAAAGGTTAAAAGAAAAATATTCTAGAGTTAGATTCATACATATTGGAATAATACAAATAAGTATTACTCCATTATTTAGACTTAGTATTAACCCCCCAATACTTTGTATAGTACAAGACAAAAGGTTTCATGATTCTATCCAATTCCTGATAAGAAGAATATAATCCAATTTGTGCTCTGAAAAAATAATATTCAGAGTCAAACCAAATTATTTTGTTTCTATACAAGATAAGGGAATTTAAAATACAATAGTCTTGAGAATTCAAACCCAGAATATCAAGATTGGAGGTATACACAGTGACTTACAAATCTCATGGAAAGCAGTCCATCAGCTCACAAGTGATATTACTATAAAAATTAAAAATATTGATTCTAGTATAATTGAACTTTATAAACCAAAATCGTTCGAAACAGAGATTCAACTACAACTCCTAAATTTAAAGGATCTAAGCCTAGTAAAAGAATGGTTATTTGAAGTATTCCCTGAGGAAGGGCAGAAAGACATCCCAAACCTATAGAATTTTAAACATCGGGAAACACTCTTTTACTTTAGAAATACTAGACTTGCTACTAGTAGAAAATCAATAAATTATGACCCTGAAAAAGGGACTAGCAGTTCCAAAGAAAAAGAACTAATAGGAATCAAAACAATCCAATTTCCTATTCAACCAGGAAGTAGGATATTAGAAGAACAAAAATCAATTAAATTTGAACAAATAAAATTTGATCTTGAAACAATTTTCTTTTCTTATAGCCAAAACAAGAGAAAATATTGTTATATAGAAATAATATTTAAATTTTTAGGTTATAAGCTTTATAGTTTACATGTTTTTATAGATACAGGAGCAATATTTTTAATATGTCAACCAAATGCCATACCAAAAGAACTATGGCAAAGGATGAAAAATTCAATCGCCTCTAAAAATGCTAATAATACAACTAGTTTAATGGAATATAAAGTAAAAGACATTTCATTTATTATCATGATTTCTAAAGGCAAAAGAACCTTTAGAATACCAAAATTATTGTGTTTTCCTCATATGCATGTTGATATAATTTTAGGAAATAAATTTTTGTCATAATATTTTTCAATCAGCATAACTAATGAAAATTTTCTTCTCACTGATAAGAAAAAATTTTATACGATTCCATGGATATAATCACATTTGTTTATTTGTAATAAAGGTTTCGCGCCAGCCAAGCATGGTGATAATAGTCCAATACTAAATTTAGAACCACTAGAAACAAAAGAGTTAGAAAAGTCACATTGGGTTTACAAAATGTTAAGTCCTAATTTTTCAGAAAATTTACTTCTACTATGAGAAAAATCCCCTAGATATTGTCAACTAAAGCTAAAAGATAATGAAAAGATTGTTCGAGTAAACATATGGTCTATACTAAGAAAGATATAGATGAATTTTTAAAGCAAATAAAAGAGTTACTAGAAAAAGAATTAATAAAAGAAACTAGGAGTCTTCAGTCTAGTCTTGCCTTTTTAGTAATGAAACGTAGTGAATTAAAAAGGAAAAAAGCAAGAATGGTAATCAATTATAAAAAATTAAATGAAAATTTAGAATTCGATGGATATTTTATCCCTAGAAAAGATGTCTTAGTTAATCAAACTAGAGGAACAAAAGTGTTTAGTAAATTCGATTGTAAATCAGGATTTTGGTAAATAAAATTAACAGAAGATTCTAAAACCTTAACTGCTTTTTTAGCTCCTTATGGGTATTATTAGTGGACAATATTACCATTTGATATTTGTAATGCTCCACAAATATTTCAGAGATGGATGGGCGAAATCTTTAAAGATCTTAAGGATTCTATCTAATGTATATTGATGATGTTCTTATTTTTTCAAAAATACTTGAAGAACATAAGAAGTATCTAGAAATTATCTGTAAAAAATTTAAAGACAATAGAATAATCCTTAGTCCCAATAAAATAGAATTAGAAAAAAATAAAATAGATTACTTATGAATAATATTAAGTTCGACAGGAATAATCCTTCAATCTCACATTATTATAAAAATTAAAGAGTTCCCAGAAAAAGTAAAAACTCTAAAGGAATTATAAAGCCTACTAGGATTACTTAATTATAGTAAGGCAATTTGTCAAAAATCTTTCTAAATTGAAAAAATTATTTTTAAAAAAAATTAAAAAATATTCAGAAAAATTAGAAGAATAGCAATACCAAAATTGATTGTCAGAAGTAGATGTAAAAAGATTATAAGAAATAAAAAATTTCTTCAAACCAAATCTAAAGGTTTATTTTTCAAAAGAAACAGATTTATTAATTTTGAAAACAGATGCATCAGATTTATTTTGGGGAGTAATACTAAAAGCAGTATCAATAACTCCTGAAAATCTTCAAAAAGAAGAACAAATACAAGAAATACTCAAAGAATATAAAAATTCTGAAGAGTTAATTTGTGGATATAATTTTGAAAAATTCAAACCAAATTAATTAAATTATATTATTTTTGAAAAAGAACTCTTAACTATAAAAAATGGTATTAAAAGATTTTAAATTTATCTTGCTCCAGTCAAATTTTTAATTAGAATAGATAATAAAGCCGTTCGAGACTTTTTAAAAAAGAAAAAAGTCGAGGATAAACCTAAGAGAGTGAGATAGTCAAATTATATATCTCTCAATACTCCTTTGAAGTTGTTCATATTAATACTAATAAAAATGTTCTTACTGATTATCTTAGTAGACATCCAAATTGAGATTAACAAATTTCTTGTCCTGTAGAATAATTACAACAAGAGATCTATGATCAGAAGCCCAAGTTTCGATCCAAGAGGGATAAACCAATCCAGGCCAAGAGGTCTACCAACCAACCAATTTTGGTATCCACCAAATAACCCATTCTGGTACTAACCTGACAGTCAGTTTTGGCATTACCCCACACCTATGCCGATGCAGTTGCTAACCAAGTACCAGTAAGAAGTGAAGAACCAAAAATTTTTTATAATCCTGGAATAAGTAAGTAACTTTATGACCCTTTGAATAAAGTATGAAAAGCTCATATTGTAGGAAAAAGAGCTGAATTTAGGAGAGTAATGTCCGAACTCTCTAATGAAATTAAAAAATCTGGTGATAAACTTGAACAAACAAAGATGATTGCTAGTGATTTCATTTCAACAATAAAATTTGAAAATAGGAATCATACTTCAGAAATAATCTTCCAAGCAAGGAGACTAATAGAAATTTTGAAAATTGAAGTAGATAACCCATCTCTTCACAAGTTAAACAGAATTGCTTTATAAGAGGAAGCTAGAGAAAAAATTTTCTCATTAATATTTGAAAAAATAGACATGATTATCCTTCAATCAATAATTAAATTTGATGATGCATTGTCTTTTGAGTACTTTTCTAATTATCACCTAAAAATGGTAAAATATAATTTACAAATAGGTCAATTTTCAATAAAAGCTATTGAATAGAGATTGGTTAGTAAAATCATTTTTAACCCTATGGATCCTACGAAATATTGAAAAATTTCTGCCATAATCAAATAAATAATTTACCAAGTTTCTGAAGAATTCAGAAGAACTCCTTTGGAATTCAATATTGTCAGCACTCTAGGATGGATGGAAAGAGAAAAATTCTACCAGCCATACTAGATTTGGACATTGGAAAAGTATATATTTTCTCAAGAATAAGACAATCAAATATCAATGAGAGAACAGACAGAAGAAGAAACCTTTCTTTGGTCTTGAATTATGATAAGGGACATTTGCTCAAAAATTCAAAGAAATGGAGAAAATAAAATGGTAACAAATGGAAGGAGATTATTCAAAATAACACTTTTCACCCCATCTAAAGAAAATGAACAAGAGGTGGAAGAATTCTTAGAAAAAATTTATTCCTTAAACGTTGACATCCCAGAAACACTTAAAGAAAAATATGATATAATTTGGGAACAATTTGAATTGAAAAACATGCCTTTTGATGACAATCAAGAAGATGATAGTCATTGAAAAACCATGGATTCACCTACCCTTGACAATATTGAAAACATGATGAAAGGATGAAGTAGGAACATGAAATTATAGAAGCATAGTAGACCTTTGTCAACAAAGACAAAAGTTCTACTCAAGCAAGAATCACAAGAGTTACTGTTCTTATTAGCCAAAAACAAGCATTTGTCAGCAAAGCAAGAATCTTTACTGTTCCCGTCAGCAAGGTTTACTATTTCATCAGAAAATGAAGAATCTCTACTATTGATCAAGTGAAACTGAAGTCCGATTTTTAATTTTGGAATTGTCTATAAATGGAGCCTTCCATTCAGTTCAAAGGCAGAAAGGAAAAATAGCAACAAAAATCTTAGCTTACTTTGCAAAACAGCTTTCAGTTTCTCAAGTTTCCTTTACTTCTTTGAATCTTAGAACACAAATAGTGTATATTGTCTAGTTTTGAACATACAATCAAGTGTAGTTCTTCGTTTAGTTTAGATTGTTTAGCGCACTCTGTAACTCTGGTATTAGAGCCTCGTTAAAAGGTCTGATCTGGAAGAAGTTCTGTTCGTAGCTAAAAAACAGCTACTATTATGTCTCAGGTATGTTAATTATGAGATTAATCATGTATTAATTATGTATTAATTTTGTATCATGTACTAATTATGTTGAATAATATTAATTCTGTTAGATTTCTTATAATTTTCGTTTGTTTTATAGGCTTGTCTGTTAATTATATATGCTTGTTTGCTTATTGTACTTGCTCCGAATATTTTAACATAAAACTTTATCTCTCCTGGTCCTTATCTCTGAAAAAATTCAAGTGGGGACTGAACACTAAAACCAAACTAGGTTTTGGTCATTCTTTACAAGTTCCCCTCAATTTAATATTTGTCTCTTTATCTTTTGTTTTTTATTCTTCTCCTCTAATCCTAATTACGCTAAAAGGCAGTACACTTATTAAAACTAACATCCACTGAACACTTGATACTTGTACATAAAATAATTAATATATATTTCATATACATTAAAATACAATATAGACTTTATTTGTGTGATTTAATAATAAGAATATAGTCAATATATTTAATATAATTATTAAATAAACACATAATCTAATATAAATAAAAAACTTAGAAAGTTGATCATTTTTTATTGTGTCGTGGATGATAATTGAGGTGGAATAACCATTGAGGGGCATTTTAGATATGACACTTATAACCATACCACTAAAATAATTAATTTTGGCACTTACACTTTATATATAGAGTATAGAAGTTGACAAAAGAACAAAAGGCAATTTTTACAATATACCATGATTCCAGGTGGATTGGATTCTCTATTTCGAAATGGTATTTTATATCCTATTTTATGCATTTAAATACATGCTATGTATATTTAAACATCCAAGGCTGCTTGTGAAAAACTATTTATTATTACATATATGATAAACATCAAATAAAGACTAGAATAGGCGCATGTATATCACACCAAGGCCTTTTATACATTGACCAAATAATAGCTGGACAACCTTTCCTCTTAGAGAAAGAGAGGATAAAGGTCCACAGTTAAAACTATCACGAGGGATATATTTACCCAATAAAAACAAAAAAAAAAAAAAAGAGCTCCAAAACTTAACACATGTGAAATTGTGAATGATGCAAAGCCTTTTTTTTTTTAAATAATAATTCAATTCGTAACACATGAAACGTGATCGGTCTCATATCAAAGTACAGTCTCCACTAGTCCACTTATGAAATATAAACCTAATTGATGCCACCTCCGAATGATCATTTTGTGAATGGAATTATAGGATTGAGGATTTAATAATTGCATTTCTAGGATCAATTGACGACAAAGAATTAATAGGGCAACATATATTAAAGATTTAATAATTGCATTTCTAAGACCATCAGAGTATGCAAAAGAATTATTAGGACAACATATATTAAATGAGAAACACCACAGTAACATGAAGTTCTCCATGCTAAATAGACGACAAAATATTAACAATAACTACCCAGCAAGAAATGCAACTTCTTGTGGTATTTTCTAAGTAGCTTATTACAGTAGAAAGCAATCACAAAAAAAAAAAAAAAAAAAAAAAGGCACCAAATACAAGGCTAACATCCATTTATTCGAGAAAGTGAATTCAGAAACCCTTCAAGCATTGCTCTAGCAAAATCACCTATTCAAGGCATAGACAACGTTACGTATTATATTAGGAAACAAATTAGCATAATTAATAAGAAATTAATTGAAGCACACTCACCCATTTATTCGAGAAAGTGAATTCAAAACAGCATCAGGCATTGCTCTAGGAAAATCACCTATTCAAAACATAGATAGCATTCCATAGACATCCATTATATTATATCAGGAAACAAATTAGCATAATAAATAAGAAAATAATTGAAGGATACTCACCCATTTTTAAAATATTTGAACAAACGAGCCTTAGTGAGCTCCACCCTTACATAGACGAAGTCCTCAACAGTATTTGACACCTCAACAAATGCATATTGCATGGCCTTGTTCCACAATATTGTTCCAAAAAATCCGCAAAATCCAACTATAAAACCAAGCCCCAAGGCAATATAAAATCCTTCACCTATAAACTCATCGTCATCATCATTCTCCCCATTGCTCAACGCATTATCACCTAAATCTTGACAGGATTCATCTCCAGGGCAAGATTTATTAAGTGGAAGTCCACAAAGACCTGGATTACCCATGTACGATGACTCATCAAAAGGATGCAATTGAGTTGTTGGAGGAATTTTGCCGGACAAGTTGTTGTAGGACAAATTCAAGACTCCAAGGAAGCTCATATCACCTAGGTTGGCTGGAATACTGCCTGAGAGTTGATTTCTTGAAAAGTCAAGAAATTCCAAGGACTTCATCTGACCGATGTCTTGAGGAATTTGTCCAGTCAAATTGTTTATGGAAAAGTTCAATCCTACCAAACCAACTAGTTTTGTGATCTCAGAAGGAATTTCACCAAGTAAATTATTGCTCGAAAAATCGATGAGTTTCACAAGGCCCAGATGGTTTATGAACTTCACCTCGTTTCCTTTCCACATGAAATATGTACTCTCAAAAGAAAGAAATCGATCTAGAGAAGCAACGTGTGAGAAGAATATATAATCGTCTTCTGCGATGAACGGTGGATTGTTGTTACTCTCTTCTCGAGTCATGGCGATGCATTTATGTGTACAATTTGGTATGACTCCAGAAATCTCGTTGGAAGAGAGGTCTAATATTTGAATGTTTGCCAGACCACACAAGTTTGGAGGTATACTACCATAAAACTTATTGAAACGCAAGACTAGAAAAACTTATTGAAACGCAAGACTAGAACCTTTAGCTCCGAAAATCTGTCTCCAATCCAAGTTGGTATTTTACCGATCAATCTATTTTCTCCGAAATCGATCATTCTTAACTTTGTGCAATTCCCCATTGACGTGGGAAGCTCTCCTGAGAAACTATTGTTACATAAATGCAGCAAAGAAAGAGCAGTTAGTGAACTGAAGGAGTGAGGTATCATTCCTGAAAACCTATTGTTAGCTAAATTAAGATATTTTAATCTCTCAAAGTGAGTAAAGCATTTTGGAATCTGGTCACCTAACAGGTTATCCGAGAGGTCAATTAACTCCCATTCTCTAGTATGGCACAAAAAACTGATTGAACCTGAAATTTTATTTCTTGATAGATCTAGTCCCCTTTTATCATCACCAAAGAGGGTAGAGAAGGAAAAATTGGGAAGAACACTAGACATTTGGTTATTTGATGCATTCAAGTACTCAAATGTAGAAGCCACACCACCAAACCAACTAGGAAAATTGACTAAGATCCCAGAATTGGATATATCAATATAAATAAGTTTTTTTCTGTGTTTTAAGCCACGAAGGGAATTGTGGTCCTAATCTGCAGTGACTCAAGCTTAAGTATTCTAATTGGAAAAGAGGAACCCAATGAGTGTTGAATTTCACTATTAGAAAGGAGTTCGATGATAAATCCAAATATCTTAATCGAGAGAGGTTTCCAATGCTTTCAGTTAAAGTTCCATTAAATTTATTGTAGCCTAGATATAATTTTTCAAATGATGATGAGAATGATAGATCAGGCATTGGACCTATAAATTGGTTGAAAGACAAATAAAGGCTAAGAAGATGAGGCAGTTTTATGTAGCTCTCTTGGATAGACCTATTCAATTGATTTCCTCCAAGTGCCAAACTATCCAAGGATGAAAACCTTGACATATTTGAAAATGATCCACTAATCATATTTCCGGACAACGAAAGACTCCACAGTTTTTGTTCTAAAGGCCCGGACAAGTTCGTCATTAGTTCAGAGAGCTCTCCAGTCAAATTATTCTCACTTAGCCTTATCTCTATTAAATTGCTCATATTCCCAAAACATTTGGGAATCCCACCTTCAAGACCAACGTCAATAAAAGAGAGATGTGCAGGGGATACCATGTTGGCAAAAACATCAGGGATGGGGCCTGACATGTTGTTATGACTAAGACTAACGGAAGTCAAACCAGTACTGCTGAAGTTTGAGAACCAATGAATTACTGTCAAAGTGGAGAATATGAAAGAGTTATACGAGAGATCAAGGATGTCAAGAGGAGCGGAAGCATTGATATTTGAAGGTAGTGCAAAAGAAAGGATATCTGGTAAATTACAGCCAGGAAAGTATAATTCTTTCATGGAATTCAGTTTACTCATTGCGTTCAACCAATTGGTTGCCTTTGAAAGGTTTGCAAAACTGAGATCAAGGTACTCAAGCAAATAAAGATGAAAGACCCAATCAAGGTTCTCACTGTAGCAATTCTGATTGAAACCAAGATCAAGATGTAATAACTTGGATAGGTTTCCTAGATGATGTGGTATTCAGCCACCAAAATTAGCATCACAGAGATCGAGATGGTGTAATTTGCTAAGTGAACCAATGAACTCAAGAATAGGGGCCTTCCCAAAGTCATTGAAACTGAGGTCCAGGTATTGTAAGTGCTGCAATTCAAGTAATGAAATGCTAACCTTACCTTCTAGACGAGCACCACCGATATCATCATCGTAATCTGGATTATGAAGATCCAATCGTATGACAAGATTGGTTTCATTATGGCATTGTACTCCTCTCCATTTGTAGCAATCCCTTTTATGTTCTTCGTCACCCCAAGAAGACAGTCGGCCATGTGTGTCAACAAGGACGTCTTGAACTTGAGAAGAGCTTGTCTCTCACTCTCTAAGCATCTGATTTTACTGGTACTACCCTCTTTAGGAGAATGTCCAAGAACGGGCATCGAGCTCGCAAGTAACAAAGGAATAAGCTGAAAGAACTTCATTGGATTAATCATTTTTAAGATTATATTTTCACGGATGAAATAAGACTTAAGTAGAGAAAGGTATAAATTTGCTAACTTATGCTATGGGATATTCTTTTCATTTTCATGCAGCCTGTTATATATATAAGCACTACCAGTATCCTTGTATCGGACTATTAAAGAAGACTTGCATATTAATTAAGTTGACTTAATAAAAAGAATAAATTATGAGGAACAATAAGAAAACAAAACGACAAAATGAACAAGAAAAACGAAAAAATAACGCAGACCAAAATTCTTGCGTGTTTTAGACTTCGTTTATCATAGATTCTTACACCTCATTATAGTTAATTTAAAATAAATATTAAATGACTTACGATTTTGGTGAGAAGTAAATAATTCATTTTGCATTATTATCCAAAATGTAAATATTTTTATTAAATTGAATTACACTAATTAATCGAGATGGAACAACAAGTAAAATCTTGAAAGTGCTTAGTCTTTTTGTATTCAATAATTAGAAAACACCAATTATATATCCTCATGTCGATTAAAATATCACCATTAATGTTTTCAATTTTTTTTTTTCAAAATTAGCCAAAATATCTATACTGTATATCAAGTGTGAAGTCAAAGGTATTTATTTTGGGGTTATATTTGCATATATCATGCCTAAAATATTCCTCAATCATAATCCATATTAATAACCACCCAAAATACAACAAAAAAGTCATTAACTCAATAATTTATATGTTTATATTAAATATCTAAGTCATATTATAATTACTAAATAAGCAGAAGTAAGTCTGTATTATAATTTAATATATATGATGATTATTTCATTCATATGCAAAACGCAGTATGTGGAAAAGGAAAAGCAAAAGATAGAAGAAAATCTATTTGTAAGAAAAGAAAGAAAACAAAGTAATGAAAAAGTGCAAACAAAAAAAGTCAAAGGAATTAATCAAAGAGAGGAAAGAAAAGAAAAGGAAAAAAAACGAAAAATGAAAATGTAGAAAGTGAAGAAAGAAAAGAGAAAGGAGACAAAGACCAAAAAAGAGAAGGGAAGAAAGAAAAAGACGAGCATACAAAAAAGATGCCAAAGAAAACGCTGTTCAAACATTTGTAATATCTATTATTGTGAAACACGATTCTCATTCATATAAAACATTATTTAATTATTGTACTTTCTTTGAGCATATATCATTTCTTTTTATGTTTGTAACAAGTTAACCTTAATGTAAATGAAAGAACAAAGAATAGAATGAAAAACGTAAAGAACACACAAAAATTACATGGTCTGGCAATATGCCTAATATCCATGGAGAGAAATAATGAGTTCACTTCACTATAATTTGAGTTGAGTAAAGAGCAATTGCCACATGATCCTCACCAATACCAAACAGCCTAGCTCAATTTCTAGCTTATCTAGCAAAATCTTCGTCCAGTTATCTCTATTTTGCACAAGAATGAAGAATACAAGTTACAATGTCAAAAACAAGCCCTAAAATTGATATTGCATTTCTACAGAAACCGTTGTGTGTCAACACAACACACAAGACACAAAGAAGACTTGCCAAAAATCTACTGTGTTCATGAGTCTGTACCACACATGGAAGACCAAAAAAAAGATGTTGAAATGCCCGTATGAAGGGATCTGATGGAAATTTCCTAGAAATTATGCCTAGCACTAATCTTTCAACCAAAGTTTTCTAGAAAGCGTAATAAAAACTTGACTACAGAAATTTCATATGAAAGCATGATATTTCCAGTTTCTTGTTCCAAATTATAAAAGCATCCATCACCATCAATTTGTGATCATAGATTCCCCAGAAGACTTGACTTAGAATTTTTAACCATGTTTACAACTGGAAAGTGCAATAAAGGCATGCATGAGTACAGGTCAAGACCAAATAGGACCTTGGGGCTGGGATGTTAAGGAATAATTAAGTTTATTATTGATATCTTTCTATCTCTCACTTATGAAAATATAAGTGGTTAATGAATTATTCTAAATTATCAAATTTTTTAATATGATTGCAATTTATAAATAAATGTAATCAAAATATCCATATTTTGCCCATAATAATACAAATTTATACGTGTTTTTATATGTTTAAAAATCGAAGATTATTAAATTCACATGCATTGAGTGTGCACGATTGCTAATTTTTATAAAGAATCATTTAACACGCTCGATTAATAGAATGAAGGATTATACATGTATTGAAATAGAGTATCCGATCTTTAATATCGCCTGTTGAACACATAGGACAAGAATTTTCGATTTTGTTCACCTACAAATTAAAAGATAGAAAAGCTTTGCCACACAAGAAACAAATTTCACTAAAATAATCACTGAAAATGCCGCCTTTTAGTTGTAATATAAATAATATACATATATATAGATATATATATATGCGTGTGTGTATATATATATTATACACTTAAATATACTACAAAACATCATAGCAAGAATGTGACCCAACCATAAATATATCGTGAAGTTACCTGGTGATAGAGCCGATAACATAAGGGGATAATTTTCTATCTAAACATTATTTCAAGGTTTGTGTCTTGTTTAATAGAATGGTTAGAAATCTAATTCAACGCAAGCAACTTGACCGATCTTGATCATAGGATGGCTCTATTTTGAAAGATCAAAGGATGATAGTTAAACTAGACATTGATGAGGTCATGTCAGGTACTAATGAACCTATATGAAGGATCACATTATGTAACTTGATATCATGACGACGGGATTTCAACAAATTTTGAAATATAACTGGAAAATTTTGCAAAAATTAAAAATATCATGGAATGATTTAGACAATTTAAAAATAAGACCCAAAATTATCAAAATACAAAAATATGGGATCATCTTGTGAATTATTAATTTTCATTATAAATATATATAGAATTAAAATCAAATGATAAAATGCGGCCTTATTCTTTCAAACTCACAGTCGTATCTTTCATTTTACTTTCTTTTTGGAATCGTACCACTTGCTCAACTACTAAGTTTAATTTATATTTTAATTTTGTTTGTTTTATGTGGATTGAAATTTGAAATTTTCATAAATTGATTATTATATTTAGGGTTTTTAATTTGTGAATATCCTATCAATTTGGATGTGGCTTTGTTAGTAATTAGATATTTTGTGTCACAGCTGAATGCTTAAAACGAAACACTACAACTATTTAATTTAAATTTTGTTAATTTCAATTAAAAAGATTTATTGGACTAATTTAAAATTCTATTATTTATCATCGGCCTTCATATCGTACTTTTAACTGAAGAAGGAATGAAAATGATTTTTTTTCATAAACTCATTTGTAGGATATTCTATGCATTGAATTTTATGTAATTTGCATTAATTTTAATACATTTATGCATTTGCTAAATTTCTATTTGACATCACAGTCCAGAATTCCTGGATCGGCTACTAATATCAGGTTCTAAATACTGTAAATACCCTGTATATAAAAATATGTGTTTAGTAGATTATACCTTTGAACGTTACTATGAGCATTATATTTTTAAGACATTATCTTATTTTCATTGCCTTGCTTGACTTAAATTAAATATCAAGAGTTCTTCATTTGGGGAAGACCCAACAATGCTAGCTATGTCCTTAGTTCTAGGTTAAGGCCTCTCTACTTATTATATTGGACCTTAATAAATAACATAACCATTTTCTTATGTCTATAAATAGACCGATCTAGATACTGTGTTCTCGACTCCCAAATCACATCGAAAACTTTGTGATAGATATTTCTTGAGCAAAAAGCCAACGACATGCAAGATTCTAGGAAAGACTTTGACTTCTTAGTATTAAGAAGCAAAGAAGATGGAAATTTAATTGTGCGTATGAAAGGAACCTGATAGAGATTTCTTAGAAGTTATGCCCAGCAGTATTCTTTCAACTAAGATTTTCTAGAAAGTGTAATAAAACCATAAGTACCAAAACTACATAGGAGCACCTTGAGGCTGGAAGCTTATGTTAAACAGTAGTTTGTAGGAACGTTCACAAATTTTTAAATTGAGGCCATCGTTTTCAATCCCATTGCAATGTTGGGGAATAGTAGGAGTAGTTCTAAACATTTTCTACTTTAAAATGTTGATCTTGTTAAGCAAAAATGCAAAAGTATAGTTAAACATGTAATAGTCATTGTTCCACAAAACAGTCTAAGAAATTATTAAACCATCCTATTGCAGAACATTGGAACAAAGGAGGTCATTCCTATTCTGTCTAACTGTTCCATCATTTTTTCACCTTTTTGGCAAACCATGCCCCAAATAGAGCAAGTGCACTTTGCATGATCATTAGCCAACAACAAAATCATTAGATTAGTTGGATACACATCTTTGTTATCTTCCATATCCATTCTCTTCTAAGCTTTGATCTCAACTTCGTTCATTTCTCGCGATTCATCTACATACATATGTCAATTTCAAGAAAAAAACAAGAAAGAAAAGGAAAGATAATTATCTCAATGCCCCGTGAAATTTGGCACAATCATCAAAACATTCCTAAGCTTTGCATAATTATCATTATATTCCCTGTCGTTGGTTCAATTAGTGAAAATCTTAATGGATCTTGTGTAACATTACAATTACACATCTGAAAATCTAATATATATTAGCTGTATAACTATAAGTAAATCTTCCTATTTTAAATCATAAAGCATTTTTTATTTGTGGAGCAGAGAGAACCAGAAAGAAAATGGGGAACTTTTTGTTGCCCAAAATGTACCTTAAAGAAAGGGGGAAAAAAAAAGAAAAGAAAAGAAAAAAAGTTTGTTGAGGTGCGTAATGTTAGAAAATGGAACTTGAACCTAACTCAACCCCAAAAGCTAGCTTGTGAGGTGAGGATTGCCCAAAACCATATAAAGAGGCCAAGACTCTTATATTTTTCCGATGTGGGATTCTAACACACCCCCCATACGCCCAGGAATGAATATCTGGATCGTGGAATAATATGAAACGGGTGGACAACAACGCATACCCATGAATGAACATTTGGAGTATGGAATAATATGAAATAGACAATTAATAGCCCAACATCAGGAATGGTTTGACTCTGACACCATGTTAGAAAATGGAGCTTGAACTCAATTCAAAAAGCTAATTTGTGAGGTGAGGATTGCCCAAGACTATATAGAAAGGCCAAAACTCTTATATTTTTCTGATGTGAAATTTTAACACGTAAAAAAAGCTCGTGCATAGAGTATGAACTAGGGACATTCGCTGTCCAGTTTAAATTGGTTTTGAATCAAAAATCCATCTGACCCAAATTATATTAGATCGATGTGGTCCGGTTTGGTCTTTTCTATAAATCCAAACCAACTAAAATCGGTTTGAATTAGATTCGTTTAATCGATTAGAGAATATAACAAATAAAAATATGTAATTCTATTAAAAAACTAATTGTTTATTGTAAAAGTCCATTACACACATTTATTTTGAATATGAGCACATGACCAATGATATTTTTTATAGAACACAAAGTTAAATAAGTAACAAAAGTTCAACTTAGCACTAAATGCACCTTCATAGATTGGATTTTATGTTGATATATTCATAATATAATATATAAATGTATATATACTTTGACTTGGTTCGGTTTGGTTTGGTTTTGAAAATTCAGCTCATAAACCAATCAGAACTGATTCGTTTTTTTAAAAATTATATCCAAACAAATTCGAAAATGTTGAAAATATTTTGATGATGATATTTTTCTAGCCGTTGGATTTGGATAAGTTTTCAAATTATCTTTTGGCATGCTAAACTCTATCCAAACCCATTGGATAAGATCTCCTCTAACCTTCTAAGAGATTTGGTAAAAGATATGATTTGGAAGAGATTTATCTTGACTCTAGTAAATCTAAATTTGAATTTAATTTGAATTCTATCACATCTAGAAGACTCCTCTTATTTTTCAAATTATATCTTAACTGAAAGATTTATTCCTTCTAAATCTGAGAAGATATGCTTCCAACGTTTAAAAAATTCAGATCTAATCTCCTTGATTTGCTCAAATACTTGTTAGTTCTTTCTCTATAAATAAGGAAAGAATACAAACACAAAATCAAAGAGAAACGGAGAGCCTTTTAAGAGTGTGATATAAATCACGACATAAAAGTCTTAACCCAATTTTTGTTATCTTAATCTCTCTATTCTTTCGTTTGTGTTTGTGGTTCTTAAGGAACTTGTTAAGGAGAAAAGAAAGCAAGCACAGACGCGTGCTTGAACTAAGTTCGAAATTTGAAGTACCAGTCTGGAAGGAGAGTCCAAAACGTGTTAGGCAAGGCGGCAGCTTTGAAGCATCAGTCCACTAGAGCCTCATACAGTTAGCTGGCAGAGGTTCCCCTGGTACCACTCATACCTGAGATCATTCTAGCCTTGGTCGTAACAGCTTGAGACACAAAGCAGTGTCCACCTTATTATTCTGTCTCTCAAAGAGATAGAATTGGCTGTACTCCCTAAGTCGAGAGATTTCTTAACCCTCTCTGTTAAATTATTTGAATATTCCCTTTGTACAAACAATTTTTAATTAGTTAATAGTTTAACAGGTTGAAAATCCTAAGTGACAAGCTTAGGTAGTGGAGTAGGAAAATCGAACCACTATAAATCGATCGTGTGATTTTACTTCACGTTTTTATCATTATTTGAAACTTATATCTCACTAAAATATCAACTGAACTGCATTGGTATTTTAACTGGAATTACATAAAACGACTAGAAGTTTTCAAAAGATAAAATTTAGCTGCATTAACTATAAAGCCCAATTCACCCCCCCTCTCTTGGGCTCCAAAACTCTAACAATTGATACCAGAGCCACGTGCTCTATAGTGTGGTTTAACAGCCTGAGTCAAAGATCCTAATGGCCACTAATAATTCTGATTGTTTTGCAGCTGGAGCAGTCCATTCCCGACCTCTGCTATTTGATGGAATAAATTACTCTTTGTGGAAGGGAAGAATAAAAGAGTTCCTAATGGCAATTGAATTCGAGCTGTGGTTTATAGTGAAACTCGGTTATAAGGGACCAGTTAGAAACACTGACCAAATCATAGATATGGATCAATTGAAGGATATTCCAAAAGACGAAAAAAGAGCCATGTCCATGGACGTCAAGGCAAAAAACATCCTAGTGTGTGCTCTTACCAGACAATAGTACAACCAAGTGTGCAACTATGAGACTGCAAAGCAAATGTGGGATATGCTCCAAATCGCCCACGAAGGAACAAAGCAAGTTCGTCAAGAATGCATCGCTATCTTGACTCACCGATGTGAAATGTTTCAAATGCTACCTGGTGAGGATATCGGAGACAAATGTACACTCACTTCATGGATCTTATAAATCCCTTGTTTTCTCCTGGAAAAAAGGTCACTGAGGAAGAACAAGTTTGGAAAATTCTTAGGTCATCACCAAATCACTAGACTCCTAAGGTGACGGCAATTCAAAAAGCAAAGGAAAGGCTATGGCTTCTACCTGGGATGACTCAGGCGACAAATTCCAGAATGAGGAAGAATGTCTCATGGCTGGAGAAGAGGAACAAGCACTGGAATCATCCCGAAACGAAAGGTGGTACCTCGATAGTGGATGTTCCAGGCACATGACAGAAGATGTATCCCTATTTTTAAAGCTCAACTATCGACGTGAAGGTAATGTTACTTTCGCAGATAATACGAAAGGATGCATTATCGAAAAAGGTACAATTGGTACAAACCTTGGTATCGCTATTGAAAATGTTTAGCTTGTTGAAGGCCTTAAACATAACCTATTGAGCATAAGTTAATTATGTGACAGTGGTTACCAAGTACAATTTTACCCTACACACTGCACTGTTAAACTGGAACAACAGACGATTTTTATTGCTACCAGATTTGGAAACACTTACAGCATTTCTTTAAATAGTCTCACCTCTCAAGATGTTAAGTGTTTAGTTGTTTCCGAAGATGAGAGTTGGAAGTGGCACAGGAGATTGGGTCATGTAAACATGAGGCTGATCTCCCACATTACAAGAAAAGATATTGTCAAAGGAGTTCCGATACTAAGCTTTTCAAAAGACAAGGTTTGTGTCGCATGCCAAAAGGGTAAGCAAGCTCGAACTTTATTCTAACCCGCGAATGAGGTCACCACCTCAAGACCTCTTGAACTCCTTCATATTGATTTGTTTGGACCTGTTAATACGGCTTCCTTGGGTGGTAAGAAATATGCTTTTGTTATGGTAGATGACTATTCTTGTTTTACTTGAGTTATCTTTATTGCCAATAAAAGCGATACCTTAGAACACTTCATTCCTTTAACAAAAAGAATTCAAAATGAAAAAGGGTGTTTTGTTAAAAGAATTAGAAGTGACCATGGAACTGAATTCGATGAAGCAAAGTTTGCTAAATTTTTTGATGAAAATGGTTACTTGCATAATTTCTCTGCACCTAGAACACCTCAACAAAATGGAGTAGTTGAAAGAAGAAATAGGGTTTTGTAAGAAATTGCTAGAACTATGTTAAATGAATATGACATTCCTAAATTTCTTTGGGCTGAAACTGTAAACACTGCATGCTATGTTGCTAATCGAGTTCTTCTAAGACCATTTCTAAAGAAAACTCCATATGAGCTTTGGCATGGAAAAATTCCTAATGTCTCTTATTTTTATGTTTTCGGGTGTAAATATTTTATTTTAAATGATCGGGAATACAAAACAAAATTCGATGTGAAAGTGGAAGAAGGTATCTTTGTTGGTTACTCTACTCATAGTAAAGCTTATCGAATATATGACAAAAGAAAACGGGTGATTCAAGAATCTATTCATATGACAATTGATTAATCTAACCCCGTTTTAGCCAAGAATTCCTTGAGCTATGATCTTGCAGATCCTATTGGTACTACACTGATTCCAAAATCAATTACCAAGCAAGATTATACTTCGGTTTCAGAAAGTACCGAAGATAATACCAATCATGATGATGACATTACTGAAGTTGCACCTGTACCTCGAAAATTCAAGCATGCCTCCAGTCATCCCCTAGACAATATCATTGGAAGTCAAAATACCGGAATCACCACCCAATATATGGCAAGACATAATTCCAGAGAAAATTCCGAAGATACTACCAATTATGCGCTGCTATCATCCATTGAACCTAAAGATGTTAAAGATGCTCTAAATGATCCATCTTGGATTAATGCCATGAAGGATGAACTCACCCAATTTGAGAAAAACCAAGTATGGTCATTGGTAGAACGTCCAACACATCATCTAGTGGTTGGAACTAAGTGGGTCTTCCAGAATAAACTGGATGAAGATGGTAAGATCACGAGAAACAAGGCTCGCCTTGTTGCTAAAGGATACTCTCAACAGGAAGATATAGATTACAATAAAACTTTTGCCCCTATTGCAAGGCTTGAGTCTATTCGTATGCTTCTTGTTTTTGCATCTTATAAAAAGTTTTCACTTTTTCAAATGGATGTAAAGAGTGCATTTTTAAATGAGTTTCTAAAAGAGGAAGTCTATGTTGAGCAATCCCCAGGGTTTATCAACTCAGATTTTCCAAATCATGTTTTCAAACTGACCAAAGCTCTTTACGAGCTAAAACAAGCTCCTCGAGCTTAGTATGAACGACTTAGTACATTTCTTATTTCTAATGGTTTTAAAATTGGTATCAATGATACAACTCTTTTTACCAAACATAATGATCAAGATTCCCTCATTGTTCAAATTTATGTCGACGATATAATATTCGGTGCTGCTAATGATCTGTTTTGCCAAAAGTTTGCTCGAGATATGCAATAGGAATTCGAGATGAGCCTAATGGGAGAACTTACATTCTTTTTGGGGCTACAAATCAAGCAAGTGCCAACTGGCATCTTCATATCACAAGAAAAATATACGCTGGAACTTCTCAAGAAATATGGAATGAAAAATTCAAAACTAGCGCAAACTCCAATGAGCACCTCTGTAAAACTGAGTGCTGATGAGGACGGTAAGCCAGTAGATGAAAAAGTCCACCGAGGTATGATTGGAAGTTTACTTTATTTAACCGCTAGTCACCCAGACATTATGTTTGCCATTTGTTTATGTGCTCGTTTTCAATCTAGTCCTAAAGAATCACATTTAAGTGTTGTAAAATGAATTTTTCGCTACCTAAATGGATCAACTAAGACAGGCTTATGGTACCCACATGGCTCTAACTTTAATATTACTGGCTTTTCTGACACTGATTATGCTGGATGCAAGATTGACAGAAAAAGTACTAGTGGAAGTTGTCAATTACTTGGAAAATGTCTTGTGTTATGGTCAAGTAAAAAACAAAGTGTTGTTGCTCTCTCAACAACAGAAGTTGAATACATGGCATTGGGAAGCTACTGTACTCATTTTGTGGATGAAACAAATTTTAAGTGATTATGGTATGAAAATTGATTGTGTGCCTATTTTTGTGATAATTCCAGTGCAATTAATATTACAAAAAAAACCCAATTTTGCACTCTAGAACAAAGCATATAAAAATTAAGCATCATTTTATACGTGATCATGTGCATGTTGGAAATGTTTCCATCGAATTTATCTCTACTGATTTACAACTTGCTGATATTTTTACGAAACCTCTTGATGCTACAAGATTTTCTTATCTTAAAAATCTCTTGGGTATTATTGAAAAGAATGAAAAGCTTATGTCTTAAAAATACGTACTTATGTTTATATATATAATAATCCATTAAATTGAAGAAACCTAGTGAAAAGCTTCGTGTTATTGTTAAGAAACTTAAGAAGACATCCCCTTCTTGATGATGAAGGGGGAGAAATGAGATTGTTGTTCAAGTTGATATTTCTTTAAGACCACATGACCACATGTTTGCATTGGAATAAACAGTTTCTTTGTTTTGTGTTCATATTAACTGTTAACTGTTGTTTTGTATTCATATTTTAGTGAGACATGATATTATGAGACTTTTCCTGCTGGTACAATATCCGGATTATGTTTCGGAAAATGAGCATTGTGACAGGGGGAGTTTTTGAATGCATTAACTCAGGGGAAGCAAATAGTAATATCATTCTACGACCTCTCTCTTATATCAACTTGATTGGTCATCATAAAAAGGGGGGAGAATGTTGGAAATATTTTGATGATGAAATTTTTCTAGCAGTTGGATTTGGATAAGTTTTCAAATTATCTTTTGGCATGCTAAACTCTATCCAAACCCGTTGGATAAGATCTCCTCTAACCTTCAAAGAGATTTGGTAAAAGATATAATTTGGAAGAGATTTATCTTGACTCTAGTAAATCTAAATTTGAATTTAATTTAAATTCTATCACATCTAGAAGACTACTCTTATTATTCAAATTCTATCTTAATTGAAAGATTCATTCCTTCTAAATCTAAGAAGATATGCTTCCAACGTTTAAAAAATTCAGATCTAATCTCCTTGATTTGCTCAAATACATGTTAGTTCTTTCTCTATAAATAAGAAACGAATACAAACACAAAATCGAAGAGAAACGGAGAGCCTTCTAAGAGTGTGAAATAAATCACGATACAAAAGTCTTAACCCACTTATTGTTATTTTAATCTCTCTGTTCTTTCATTTGTATTTGTGGTTCTTGAGGGACCTGTTGAGGAGAAAAGAAAGCTAGCACAAACACGTGCTGGAACTAAGTTTGGAATTTGAAGTACCAGTCTGGAAGGAGAGTCTAAAATGTGTTAGGTAAGGCAGCAGCTTTGAAGCATTAGTCCACTAGAGCCTCATACGGTTAGCTGGCAGAAGTTCCCCTGGTACCACTCATACCGGAGATCATTCCAGCCCTGGTCGCAATAGTTTGAGACACAAAGCAGTGTCCACCTTATTATTCTGTCTCTCAAAGAGATAGAATTGGTTGTACTCCCTTAGTCGGGAGATTTCTTAACCCTCTCTGTTAAATTATTTGAATATTCCCTTTGTACGAACAATTTTTAATTAGTTAATAATTTAACAGGTTGAAAATCCTAAGTGACAAGCTTAGGTAGTGGAGTAGGGAAACTGAACCACTATAAATCGATCGTGTGATTTTACTTTACGTTTTTATCATTATTTGAAATTTATATCTCGCTAAAATATCAACTAAGCTGCATTGGTATGTTAACTGGAATTATATAAAATAACTGGAAGTTTTCAAAAGATAAAATTCCGCTGCATTAACTATAAAGCCCAATTCACCCCCCTCCCCCCCCCCTGGGGCTCCAAAACTCTAACAGAAAAGAATATATTTTGATTAATTTTCGATTTGATTTGGATTGGATTATTGATTTTGTTCGATTTGGTTTGAATGTGAACACTCCCAGTACGAATTGCATTTCCTTTAATAAAAAGTTACATGGCGCAAGTAATTACCTTTATTCAACCATTCACCAATAGGAGAAATTACATTTATTTAATCTTGACAAAACTAGTAAAATAAATAGATATCGTATTATAAGTTGATTAGTTTTATGCCTCAAGTTAACATACAAAAAGGGCAAAATATATATACATATATATTATCTATAATTCCCTATAATATTACAAAGGGAAAGATAACTCCCTATATACTTTTTAATTGCAAAATATTCTCTTATATTTTGGAATAACCTTGTCATAAAATCTAAACCACTATCTCATAGGGGGTATTTTTGAAAAATAGGAATGTTAATACATGGGTTATCTTAGAATTAGGAAAATATGTATAATGGGTGATCTTTTCTTTTGCAATAATATAATTGGTTAGAGGAATACTTCCAATAAAGAGTCTCGCATGTTTCTTTTTTTTCTTTTCTTTTCTTTTTTTTTTAAGAGAAAAAATGGTGTTTTATATTATTAAAATTGATGCAATCTCCTTCAAAAATTACTGAATCCCATCCCGTGCAACTTCGATTGCAAAAAGGGCCGCCTTGATTACCAAATGTAAGCACCATAAGATTTTCGAGCGACCGTGGCCGCAGAAGGCTCGGTGGAGGGGAGGAGGTGGGGATAGTATCAAATTCGCTTCTGTGAACATCCTTCCACGTTGAAGGAAAAAGAATGTAATATAAGATATAGAATTATATGTGTTGCAAGCCTACTGCAATGATGTCAATTCGTTTTAATTTGTCAAATGTACACACAAATATATTAATGCATCAAAATAAGAGTAAACGATTAACTAACTATTAATCAATATTAATTAATATTCAATTATTACAATAATTATAGACACATAGATATGTTTTAAGAAAATTGAAAGTAAAAAAATTTGCAAGTTGGTAATTTTCGTTATGAAATAAGCTTCATAGAGAGATATGCAAGTAATTGCCGTGGAAAAAAATGATAGGTAAATAATTTTCTATTGCAAAACCATGTTGATAATATAATATAAATATTGGGCTCACAGCCCAAGGTTATTCACGATAATGAACTTTAAAAAATTTAACTTTTGGGTCTAAATGCATGGTGTCAAAGGTCAAGTTAGCCTCATCTCAAAAAATTAGAAAATTAGATTATGGTTGCTCAAAAAGATGTAGACCTCATATTCTCAACCCAAAAATAATGTAATTTTACCTGCCCCTAGTTATCTGCACTTTTTTGTCGGGCCGCTGGTACCATGCATAACTCGAGAATAATCATTTTTTTATTAAAATCTTTGGCTGTTCCCGGTATATATCTATCCCTTTTTGAAGTGATAAGGGTAAAATTGGAACCATATAATTCTACACCAATATCTCTCCTTTTTTTGTTGCGTTATATTTTCTCATCTTTACTTGTTAAGGTTAATCAAGCAAAATTTTTCTAATATTTCAAAAAAAAACAAAAAAAAACAAAAGAAGAAGAAATTATGCATTTTTTTATTTTTTCCTTTTGCCAATAAATCCGAAACTAGGGCTCTCCTAGCTATTCCTTTGCCGCCTCCAAGAGTGGGGGCGGATGCCGCGGACCATCCCCTTTAGGCAACCCCAGTTTCCCGCATCACTCAAACACCTAGGCTTGGTATTCCTAATTAATTTGAAGATCCGCCCACTATTACCCTCTCCCTTCTTCAAGTTCTACCATCCAATTTCACTTAGAAGCAAATTTAAATTTGGGATAATTATACTTCACCCTCTAAATTATGGTCAGGATAATTATACTTTACCCCTAAATTATGGTCATTTTTACATTCACCCATTAGACTACATTTTGCTTCAAATGACCATATGAAATTTCAAAATATTAGCATGTTACCCCTAAACTAGTTTCTATTACATTGATAGATGTCAAGTATTTTACATCCATATTGTTCTATGTTTTTATTTAAAAAAAAAAAAAAACTACACTTGACATATATTTATGATACGGAATATGTGATGAGATTAGTTTAGCTCATATTAGTAGATTTCCTTCCAAATTCAAAACATGATTAATTATCATATGGAGAGTTGGGGTACATATAGTCATGATTTTAGTAAAAGTGACCCACATATACCGAGACGGCCAATTATAAGCTCAGGGAAGCCAAATATAAAATAAAGCTAGATAATTTAGTTTTATGTAAGTCTACCATGGCTATTAAAGAGCCCATAAGTTTATTGCATTTGTAATTAAGTACTTTTATGAAGAATGATTTGATAGATGAGCATTATGTGTTAAGACATTGTCTTATTCTGACTTTCGTAATTGAATTAAATATTGAGGAGTCTTAGCTCTAGGAAAGACCACTAGTGACACTAACTGTGTCCTTGGTTTCATGTCAAAATATGCCTACATTATTGTGTGACTTAACTCGTTTCCTTGCATTTACGAATAAACCGACCTATATAGTCCCGTTGAATGATCCCATACCACTTACAAAACCTTGTGATAGATTTCTTGAGCACAAGCTGGTCACGAGACTCAGTATTAACGAGCGACAAAGATAGAAATTGAAAAATAATGACCAGATTAGAAGGCTTACATTAATGTGCGTATTAAGCAACCATTAGATGGAGATTTCTTGGAAAGTATGTTCAGCTGTACCTAATTGACCATGACTTGTATAATAATTAAATTGACTGCAAAAGATAAAATAATAAGCATTGATAGGGAAGGGGAAAAAAATGACATAGGAAAGAAAGAAACAAACAAACAATGAGGAAGAAGAAACACATAATATGCTTTCATTTTCATAAAGTCTTACAACTTTTGGGAAGCTAAGGTAGATATATAACGACATGTACAGAACTGGAAGATTTGTACTTCCGGTTACTTTAAACTTTTTCACGTTATTATATTCAAAATAGATTAAAGGGATAATTTTGAATAAAAGAAATAAGGTAGACCAAAGTTCATTTTTCCAGTCAAAGGTTCACAATTTGTGACGATACGATTAATTGGTCCAATTATGGCAGTCCCGCACTTAGAATTGGAAAGTTTTGTAAACGACTTGATTAGTTTGACCAATATAACAATGAACGCAATCAAACTCCGTTTATCTTTTAGTTTTTATTTTTTGAGAGAATTGACTAATACATTCAATTGGTGCACCATCATACTCCAATAACCATTAAATATGAGATGTAAGGAAACTTTGGACATCCTGCTACTATAAAATAGAAAAATATCTATTAACAAACCCATCATATGGTAAAAAAAACAGCCCCACTTGCTGGCGGAAATATTTAATATACTTTGGAAGTATTTAAAACACAAAATAGGAAATCAATGAAATATCATTTTGAAATAAAGGATTATAATCATTAATCGTATGAGATTACATAGAAGAAAAACTTTAATGCATTTAACATAGCCAAGGTAATTACTTTATTTGCTGCATTTCTAATTAAGATTAATACCACCAAGAAAAGGAAATGGAGCATGCAAAGCATTTAATAGGAGAACGTACGTAAATAAAGATTTATTTATTTGATAAGAGAAAACCACAATACAATGGTCGGTTAATTATGTATTCCACGTACGATTTTCCAAAGGAGCTTCTTACACAAGAAAGCAATCACAAACCATCCAAAATTTAAAGGACTAACATCCATTTATTCGAAATAGTGAACTCTAAACTGCTTCCAACTCCTGCTTTAGCAAAATCACCTGTTGAGGACATATATAGACAACGTTATGTAGATATTTAGTCTATTATAAGAAAACAAATTAGCAATATTGATAAGAAATTGAAGAAACACTCACCCTTTTTAAAAATATCTCAGCAAATGACCTTTGGTAATTTCCATCTTCACATACACGAAATCTTCAACAGCATTTAACACCTTGACAAATGCATATTGCATGGCCTTGTTAAGCAATATTGATCCAACAATTCCCCAAAATCCAACTATAAAACCAAGCCCCAGGGATATGTAAAATCCCTCACTTATAAAACCATCATCCTCATACTTCTCATTGCTCGTTGCATTGTTGTTTGAATCTTGATGGGATTCATCTTTGGGGCAAGATTTATTGAGTGGCAATCCACAAAGACCCGGGTTACCCTTGTAAGATGATTCATTGAAAGTCAGCAGTTAAGTTATTGGGGGAATTTTGCCACACAAGTTGTTGTATGACAAATTCAAGACTCCAAGGTAAGTCAATTTGCCCAGGCTAGTTGGAATACTGCCTGAGAGGTGGTTTCTTGAAAAATCAAGAAAATTCAAGGACCTGAACTTACCAATATTATGGGGAATGGATCCAGTCAAATTGTTTGAGGAAAAATTCAGCCCAATCAAACCAATAAGTTGTGTGACATTGAAAGGGATTTCACCATGTAAGTTGTTGCTTGAAAGATCAATGAGTTTAACAAGGCCTAAATGGTTTACGTATTTGACCTCCTTTCCTTTCCACATGAAATACGCATTTTCCAAGGATTTAAACTGATTTTGGAAGGCAACTAGATCAAAAGGATAAGTCATGAAAATTAAATCAGACATATTTTGATCTATGATGAACGACCCATTTTCATCTCCTACCACAGACATCGCGACACACTTATGTACACAATTTGGTCTAAGATTTGAATATTTGGACCACACAAGTTTGGAGGTATGCTGCCGTAAAACTTGTTGAAATGCAGGACTAAAACCTTCAACCGTGAAAATTTATCTCCGATCCAAGTCGGTATATTTCCAGTCAGGCCATTTTCTCCCAGATCAATCATCTTCAAGCTTGTGCAATTCCGCATAGATGTGGGAAGTTCTCCTGAAAAACTATTATTACATAAATGCAGCAAAGAAAGTGCACTTAGGGATGAATGAGGTATCTTCCCAAAAAAGTTATTGTTTGCCAAATTAAGATACTTTAACCTCTCAAAATGAGTAAAGCAATTAGGAATTTGGTCAAATAGTAAGTTATTCGAGAGATTGAGTAACTCCTAATCGCTAGCATGGCACAAAAAAGTGATTGAACCTGATATTTTATTTCTTGATAGAACTAATATCTTCGGAACATGTAAAACAAAAGGCGAAAAATCACTAGGTATGGTAGAGAATGAACAGTCAGGAAAGGCACCCTGCATTTGGTTATTTGATGCGTTCATATATCGAAGTTTAGAAGCTATGCCACCGAACCAACTTGGAATGATGTCCACAATGCCAGTACTTGATATATCAATATAAATAAGTTGCTTCTGTGTTTTGAGCCACAAC
>JACFYI010003453.1:11199-21677 GCA_014898755.1 Handroanthus guayacan | reverse complement strand
TGTGGACTTGAGGATTCAATGTATGAAGAAAAATCAAGATTTTAGTTTAGAAAAGGTAATATGAAATTTTGGTTATCGAAACGAGGTCGAGAACACGCTCGAAAACACGAAAATGAATCGAACATTTCCAAAACGGGCGCTTGAGTGCGTGTTTGGGCGCTGGAGCACCCAAATAGTAAGTTTTGCACCCAAAAGTGGGTGCTCGGGCGCTCACTCTCTGGACTCCGGGCACTCGGGCGCCCAAATATTAGCCCAGGACAGTGGCTCGGGCGCTTGAGCGCTTGGCCGGAATTTTTTTTTTTTTAAATTTTCTGGGAATTCTAAATAATTTTCTCTACAACTTTTGTAAAGCATGTTATATGAAATTCTAAGCCTAAACATTTTTTAAAATTAAGGAAAGTCGAAAAAATCCAATTTTTCAGTTTATTCGTTACTTCGTTTTCTTTCAATTTTTAGTCCAAAAGCATATTTTTGGGGATTCTTTAGGTCCATATTAAATTCTAAATCATTATTTTGAGGTTCGATCGGAGAGTCTTAACGAAATAAAACTAAGTTCAAACATGACGTTTAAATCTATTTTTTCCTCGTTTCTTTCACTTTTATCACCAAATCATCCTCGTTTTAGTCCGTAGTCCCATTCACATTTCCAATACGAATATAGCATGGGTATCAAGAATATTCACAATACAATGGATCGATTTTTCAACATATTCTCATGCTTAAGGCAACAATAAACATGGCAACAAGATTCAATCGATAACGAACAACATGCTTGAAACAAGATAACTCAACATAACATGAGATTAAGACATGAAGGAACATATAATCATGCCAACGAGAGAAACGAGGTTCCATAAGTCTTACCTTAGTCCTATGTGGGATTAAAATGAGAACTCAGGGTTTGAGTCGATCAACCGTATCAAAAGCCTAATCACACCATAAGTACATGTGTTAAGCTCTAATATTTCATTACCAACGTAATATAGACTTGATTGAGGACCACATACCCAACAGAGAAGGTTGCACCACAAGATTTCCTCTTGATTTCCTTTGAGATTTGATTTACAATGTGCAAGTGTGTGTAATTGTGAAGGTGCCGAGAGATAGAGTGAAGGAAATGGAGAGAAAGTGAGGTGTTGTGTTGTAGATTTTCAGATTTTTCAAGTTGTAAAATGGACAACAAGCTCCAAGTCTTTATTTATGGAGAGAGGAATTGATAGAGTGGATGACTTAATCATTCTTTGGCATGGTGCTCTACCAACCAACATGGCTTCTCTTACGAGAGGGATGGTTAGCCATGCTTATTTCAATTCTCAAAATTTGATTGGATGGGTGGGTGTGTGTATCTCCATACATATATATATATATCTTTATTTAGTGTATTTTAGTGTGTGTGTATATATGTATATATGTGCATGGGCCAAAATTTGGGAGGTGTTTGAGTCATCACTTGGGCATGAAATGGGGTAGGAATCGAAGCTCAATCGAGAAAAATATTTAGGGCGTGTGATACGTGGTTTTGAAATTACATCGTTGCCGTTTTATAAAAATCGTTTTGTAAATTTGATCAAGAAAATCTCGGGTGTTACAAATTTATCATCAATATAACTAATCGAGTATGGATAATATCTACTTGTAATATTTAGGATTTTGGAGAGGGTGAAATGGTAGTTATCCAAACCTTAGGCGGTGTTGAGGTAATTATCCCTAATAGTTACTCCACATATAACATTTAAATACATTAACCAATATTAGAATATATTACTTGTAATTAATAACATAATATAATGTTTTTTAAAAACTATTCATTATATTTAAAATAAATGAAAACTTAAAATAGGTTACATGCATAATAATTTCTCAAATACTTTTACTAGCTACAGATAATGGATATAATTAAATTACAAATAATCAAATATGTAAACTGATATATCTAACAAATATATATTTCGGAGCATATATTAAATGGATTATATATATGATTTGATGTCCATTTACAGTCAATATTACTAATTCAATATCGGTAATATCCACTTTAAATGAATACAAATAATATTTTGCATAAATGGATACGAACGCAAACAATTTCAAATTTTCAAATATTAGGGATCTCGGCTCCAATGACCCTAACCGTATCTTTTCTTTCAGGTTGAGATGTGATATCCCACATTGGGATATTAATGAAATGATCCCCAATATATAAGTAATGACCAAAGAATCTATGTACAACTATTGGATATCCCTTTTGAGTGAGTTGTTCACAACTCAATTTCAGGTTGTACACGGTGGATTCTCAGGCAAATCTCTCGTCCCTGGCCCCTGGGCTTGGGGCATGACATGAGACCTACTAATATATCTATTATGCTCAATCTTGGCGCAAGATCTAACCCATTTTCTTGTACTTATGAATAAACCGATAAGAATAACATTGTTAAATGACCTCCTATCACTTGGAAAAGTCTGAGATGGATTTCCTGAGCAAAAGCCAGCCACGAGAATTGTGAGAAGACTTGACTTAGTATTGAAACGCGATAAAGATAGAGATTGGGAAGTAATGACCAAAATTGGCCACCCAAATAATTAGAAATACTTGGCATTGCCTTTATAATTCAAAAAATGTGAGTATGGAGGGACCAGATGGAGATTTCTCAAAAATTTTGTCCAGCGGTATGCTTTCAATGTAGTTTTCTGGATAGCGTATAAAGCCATGTGTGTGGAGAAATGATGAGCAAGAGCACCAAGTGGCACCTTGAGGTTGGAAGGTTCTTTTGTGAATTATACATTACCTTATCACATATTAAACCAATATTTTATGCACATCTAGAAAAGGATTTGTTCTTACTCGGTCTTGTTCAAAAAAATCATCGTCGTTCCTGTGTTTATTATATATATATATATTATTATATTGAACGCCCATATTGGCGACTCTAGCAATATTGATCACTGGAGTCGAACATTAACTTAAAGGTTTTCTTTTTTATTCTATGCTCTAAATCCATCAATAAAAAAACTCCTACTGCTAGTTTTCCAATTTCTGGTCGAAACAACATGACAAGCTGAACAAAATGATGGATCTTTTTCGATACTATTTTCTTACCAATTTTCATACTATTTGAACGAATTTGGAAATCAGTGTATTACCCCACCAATATTTCTTAATTTAAGAAATAGGTATGATTTGAAGGTTGACATGGCTTTTTTTGTATGCATCATCTTTGTATTTCGTCTCAATCATTTGGGTGATAATCTATAATTTTCTTGCGTAGCCCAGGATTTGAAGAAAGATTTTCAAAATTGATCACCTCTTGATTGCATTTCGAACACTCTTGACTACTTTCTTCAATTAAAGATGATCTTTCTAATACCTTTGATTTTCTTTTGAAGTATTTTTCCAATCCTTTAATTTTCCAATATCTAATAACAAGAAAATTTTATATTGGGTTAGAAATACAATAGTAAATAATATGGAGAATAGATGAAAAAGAAAAATAAGGTCAGGGTTTATCAAAATAATATAAGAAAGTGGGTTAAATGGAGGTCAACAAGAATAAAGAATTCAGTAGCATAATATATATATATATATATAGAAAATAATCTATTTACATATATAAGAATTCCTTTAAGGGGAAAAAAAAGAGTGGGGTCAAGTGACCCCACTAGCCACCATGTGATGTCGCCCTTGGGCATATTGTCTTTGAATGCATCTTTTTTTTTTCTGTATTTTCAACCCTTTAGCATTAGATAAAGTGTAACACCCTGGTTCATGGTAGCATTTCGCCTTGTGATCCGGGACACTACTCGCAGTCGGACAGGAAATCTAAATTCAATACAGGAACTAAATATAAAACGATACATGCTATAATCATCATAATGTTCTTACAAGCCCAAATTTTTCAAAATTACAATTCATTCTAACTAGACAAAATAGGCCATTCAAAATTCTATCAGTCCAATCCGTACAATCATTTGTAAAGCAGGCCTAAATATATACATTATCCAAAAGTGAATCTACGATCAAAACAAAACTTTCGTCAGATCAAATCTTTGGTCTAGGAACCTACATGATAATATGAAATCATGAGTCCACTGATCCAGTAAAACTCATGGTAGAAAATAGGAACAGAGGAGTATGAACGATAAACAGAACAGTAAGGGACATGAATGTGATTCAGTAAAGCAGTACAGTACAGTCAGGATAGTGTAATCAATTTGATAACAGTAAACAGTAATCACATTCAGGTCATATAAGGCTGAATCAAGCAGTTTTGGTGGATCTATTACCCTTATATCTTCAAACAGATTTTTCCTTATCCCTCCAATGCTCTCGTAAGAGCCAGTACAATAAAAGCACTGTCGACTATCCACGTGCTTTAAGATAGGCTTTCGAAACCCTCACTCCAGGGCTCGTCCAATCTATCTAACAGTAGGGGATTTCCAGGAGTTCTAATAGTCAATCTGATATTGCCCGTATCAGATACCCCTGACAAATCCCAGGGCCCAACAGTAATCATTCAGACAGGTTCAGGACAGTCAGTCATTTCAAGTATATCAGTAAGCCATCACGGCACAGTATTTGATTGACCAAGAGCAGTAATAAATCAGTTCAGAAATTCTATCAATCCTATCATTCGAAACAAATTGAAAATTTAGACTATGGACTTGAGGATTCCTTGTATTAAAATCTGTAACGTATCTCAGAAGAATTAGATATAGGCTTGGATTGTCAAAACGGAAGTCAAAAACGTGTTTAAGTTTGCGAAAACAGGCGCTGGAGCGCAAGTTTGGGCGTTGGGACGCTGAGCTATTGGAATGAAATCAAATTTTCATTTTGAAGAAGTGGAACGGGCGCTGGAGCACCCGTTTTGAGCGTTGGGGCACTTGGTCTCTAGAAAATGATGTTTTTCAATTTTCTGGCAAGCGCTTGGGCGCTCGTTTTGGGCGCTTGAGCGCCGGTTCTCGGCCCAAAATCCCATTTTTTTTTGTCCTTTTATTTTCTTTTAATTTTTGACTTGAAATCACATTTTTAGGGTTCTTTTAGGTTCATAAACATTTCTAAATCGTCGATTTGGAGTTTGAATAGAGATTTTTCATAAAATCAAAATCGAGTTAAAAAACACAACGTTTTTGTCCATAACCCTCATTTTCTTTCAATTTTTAGTGTCAAGTCCTCCTCATTTAGTCCATAATCCATAATATAATTTCAGTCCAAGCATAGGGGAAACATCAAGAAGGTTCATGAGGCAATAGATCATAATTTCCAAGTCTAGAGCTTATAAGAACGATAACAATGATTATAGCAAGCAAATGCTCATATTCAATAAACCAACATAATCACAAACCAAATGAGCTCGGCATAATAAGATGATCAAATCATGGGAAGCACATAAGCATGTGAAAAGGAAGACGAGGTTCCATAAGTCTTGTTCAAGCTTAAATCCGTAAACACTCTTGAGCTTCCGAGTTGATCTATCGAAACAATCACCTAAGCAAACCATAAGTTCTAAATCAACCTTGTATCATTTCTTAACATGATCATATAGTCATAAGCTCTATCTTAACTTACCGAATGTGTGGAGAGGTCACCACCTAGATTTTGCTTCTAAATTCCTTCTTTTTTTCTTAGAAAAATCTTAAGTGCTTGTGTGTGCAATGGTTGCCGAGAGATGAATACAGGGAATGAAAATTGAAGATGTTTTCTTTTCAGCAAAACTTGAGTGCCAAAGGCCACCACTTGCCTCCATCCACCATTTATAATTGTAATAGTTAGGGAATGCTTGGTGTGCAATTTTTTCAATTAAATTAAGAAGTTCCATCCTACCAACCACCATGCTTGCCCATGCTTCAAAAATCCGGCTGCCACTCCATTTCAGATTTTGAAATCTGATTTCTTCTCTTTTCTTTTTTTTTTTTTTTTTTGAAATATTGAATAAATGGGCTGAAGTTGTGGGCTGTAATTGGGTAATGTTTGGGCCATTTCTTGGGCTCAAGTGAAGGCTATTGGGCCGAAAATTCACGACGAATCGGGACTTGAATGAGCGGAATTATTTTGAGTGCGTAAAACATATTTTAAAATTAAAATATTTTTTGTTTTATTGAAATCGTTTTGATTTATGAATTTGACGATTCAAAATTTCAAATTAGGGAAATCTCGGGGTATTACACAAAGCACTTCGGCAAATATGATAAAAGTACTAATATTGTTAATTCATTTCATTTACACGTGCAAGGGACCCAAAATTATTGTCGAAATGATTATATTTTAGCTCCAAGGCTATAACAATCCTATGACCATAGTCCATACAAAAAATCGGTGTTTAACCTAATTCCCATAATTAATGTATGCATTTGCAACCCCTCCAAATATTCACAAAACCCTACAAAAATTATTTTTGTCATAAATTTATAATGACTTATGAGTCAAGAGCAAAAGTAGAAGTTTATTTAAGTTTTCACTAGCATGAATGTTCTCTAGCCAAAACCGTAATAGTTTGATAAACATCGCATTTCCAAATGGAGGAAAGAAGTTATGGAATAAGAGGAAAGAAGTCAGTAATTTAAATATTTTGTAGGGATATGGGTTCAATTAACTCCTAATTTGTTTAGTGAAAAAAGAGTTCTAGTACACCAGCTAATACAGGCGCATTAGTTTTATGATCGAATAGAAACAAATTAAGGAAAGAGAAGTAGACGAGGATGATATTGAGAATGGGACATGCTACGACTATAATAGTTTTTAATGAAATTTTATATCATATCAATAGGTGCATTTTTTAGACAATTAATACCAAAATGGGACATTTTGATACCAATGCCATTGCTTACGGTATTAAATGATTTTTGTACAGATGAGTACAATTTTGCGGTATTTATATTAATTTATTTAAAAAAATTTGTATTATACTATTTAGTTTAAGTAATATAGGGATTTTGACGAATATTTGAAAGTTAAATATGAATAAAATAGTATCAAAAGTTTTGAAATTCTATAGAAACATTAAAGAAGAAAAAAAAAAAAACCAATAAACTTACAACGTACGACTAAAAAAATAAAAAATGTAGATGCATTTGTTTTTCTCTTTGGAATCTCACCACTTACTCAACTAGTAAGTTTAATTTATATATATACATATATATATATATTGTTTGTTTCATGTAATTGTAATTTTAAATTTTCAGAAATTGATCGTTATATTTAGGCTTTGTCATTTGTGAATAATATCTTATAATTTTGAATGTGATTTTGCTATGAATTAATATTTTGTGTTGGGGAGTGAAAAATGATTTTTTTCTTGAACTCATTTGTAGGATATTCTTTGCATTGGATTTTATGTAATTTGCATTAATTTTGATACTTTTGTGCATTTCTTAAATTTTTGTTTCACACCACAGTCCAAAGATCTTGGATCTGCATTGATATTAGTTTCTCACTGTAAATGTTTCGTAGAAAAAAGTATGCATTTGGTAGATTCCAGGTATGAATATTACTTCGAGCATTATATTTTTACTACATTGTCTTATTTTTACTATTTTGTTTGACATGAATTAAACATGAAGAGTTCTTCATTCTAGAAAGACCCAATAATTATAGCTACGTCTTTAATTCCAGGTCAAGACCTCTCTATTTGTTATACTCAACCTTGATAAAAAACATACCATTTTCTTGCACTTATAAATGGATCGATTTGGATACTATGTTCATGACTGTGTATCACATGGAAAACTTTGTGATAGATATTTCTTGTGCATAAGCCAACAACGTGCAAGACTCTAAGGAAGACTTTGCCTAAGTAGTATTAAGAAGCGAAAAAGATAGAAATATTTGAAATTCGCATACTAGGGGACCTGACGGAGATTTCCTAGAAATTATGTCTAGCATTATTGTAATATCCCACATTGGGATATTATGAAAATAGTTACCAATATATAAGATAGGGCTAAGGATTCTATGTTCAACCATTGGATATCCCTTTTAAGCGAGTTGTTCAAAGCTCAATTTCAGGTTGTGCACGGTAGATTCTCAGTCCAATCTTACATCCTGGGCCTCTAGGTATAATACCCCGAGATTTCCTTGATTGAAAGTTACAAAAAATGATTTCAATAAAACGAGCAACGATTTATGTTCAAAATCACGGGTCACACGTCCTAAATATTTTATCTCGTTTAGGCCTCAAATTCTTCAACATTTCACCCCAATTAAACTCTATTTAGCTCAATTAATGGTCCCAAAATATTACCCACAACTTTAGCCTATATATATACACATGTATATACATTAAACACTCAAAAAGAATATATATATATACCTACACAAATCAGATTTTGGGAATTGAAATGGTAAGGCCAACCAATCTCTCCTTTGGTGAAAAAGCCATGGTGGTTGGTGGGAGACCATACTCCAAACTTGACTAGCCACCAAATCCTTCAACCTCTCTCTCTATAAATGGAATTGGAAGCTTATTACACCACTTTACACACACCCAAAATCTGAAAACACAACTCAACATTTCACTCCTTCTCTTCTCTCATTCTCGGCCAAAACATAATACACACACTTGCACATTTAAAACTCAAGATTCAGAGGAAATTCAAGGGAAATCTTGGTGGTGCACCCTCTACTATTGGATAAATAGAACTTGACTATGTTCATATGACATTGATAATGAAAATTAGAGCTTGATACAAGTATTTATGACTTGGTTTAGGCATTGATACGGTTGATAAACTCGGAACTCGGAGTGCTTATTCGAATCAAACTTAGGACTAAGGTAAGACTTATGGAACCTCGTCTCTCTTTTGGCATGCTTATATGTTCCTTCATGACTTGTTCATCGTACTATGTTGAGCTTATCTTACTTGAGCATGTCGTTTATTATCGTTCAAATATTGTTGTTTTGATTCTTGTTACGTTTGTATGAGTTCAACACATGAAAATCGTGATCAAATGTATCGTGATCATTCTTGATATCCTACTTATGCTTGAACTGAAATGCACTTGGAACTATGGACTAAAATGAGGATGATTTGATGCTAAAACTAAAAGAAACGAGAAAAAATGGATTTAAACGTCGTGTTTTAACTCGGTTTTGTTACTTTAAAATTCTCCATTCAAACTCCCAAAATGATAATTTAAAAATGTTTATGGACTTAAAAGAACCCTAAAAATGTAGTTTTGAACTTAAAATTCGAAGAAAATCAAAAGACGAAAAAAATGAATTTTGGCCGAAATTCGGCGCTTAAGTGCACGGTTTGGGCGCTCAAGCGCCCACTACTAGAAACATCATTTTTTTTATTCCAGATTCTCGGCACTTAAGTGCCCAGAATGGCACTCTAGCACTCGTTTAAAACATGAAACATAATTTTTCCAGTGGCTCTTCAGCGCCGATATCTCCTCTTCAGCGCCCGGTTCTAAAAATGTTTAACTTGTTTTGGTGATTTTTAACATGTTCTCGACTTCTTTTCGATAACTCAAAACCATATCATGTTTTCTAAGTTAAAAACTTAGATTTTTATACAATGAATCCTCAAGTCCATAAGTCCAAAACTCCCGACTCGCTTCGAATGATATGATTGACTTAGATATTGAACTAATTTATTCCCACTCTTAGTCAATGAAATACCGTGCCGTCATGGCTTACTGATATACTGTACTGATTTGACCGCTCCTGAACCTGACTGAATGTTACCGTTGGGCCCTAGGGTTTGATAGGGGTATATGATACAGACAATATCGGATTGACTATTAGAACCCCTAGAAAACCCCTACCGTTGGATAGACTGAACGAGCCCTGGAGTTTAGGGTTCCGAAAGTCTATCTTAAAGCACATGGTTGGTCGACAAAGTACTTTTACTGAATGGTTCTCCTTGAGTGACGGCTCGAAGAAACAAAACGGAGGGATAAGGATGAATCTATTTGAAGATATAAGGGTGATAGATCCACCAAATTTCTTGATTTAGCCATATGTGACTCGAATGTGATTAATACTTATTGTTATTGATTGGAACCAAATGACATGACTGTACCGTACTGTTTACTGAATCACATTCCTGTCTTTTACTGTTCTTTCTACCATTGTACTCTTTGTTCCTGTTTTCTGTCATGAGTTTTACTGGGTCAGTGGACTCATGATTCCATATCATAATGTAGGTTCCCAAGTCAGATTTGATAGACTGAAGCTATGTATAGATCGTGGAACTCCCTTTTGAGATAATGTACTTGTTAGGCCTGTTTTGCATACAATTGTACATATTGAACTGATAGAATTTTTTATAGGCCTATTTTGTTTAGAGCGATCCAATTGTAATTTGTATTTTGAAATTTGGACATGTAAGAACGATATTTGATATTATGGTATGAATGATTTATGTTTTAGTTACTGTATTGATGTTAGATTTCTTGTTCGACTGCGAGTAATGTCCCAGATCATGAGGCGGAATGCTATCGCGATCGGGGGCATTACAGGTGGTATCAGAGCCTAGGA
>JACFYI010003452.1:389914-400949 GCA_014898755.1 Handroanthus guayacan | reverse complement strand
TAAAACGATGCACGATTTAAAAATCAAGTGAATTTTCAAAAATCGACGATTCAAAAATTTTATTTTGGGAATTCTCGGATGTTACATGTCCGGAAAGAGAGGGTGAGAAAAAGAGAGAGAAGAGAGAAAATAGAAGAAAGAAAAGAGAAGGAAAAAAAGAGGAAAGGAAGAGGAAAAATTCCAACCAAAACTTACCCTATTTTCATCAAAATTTCCACTCTCTTTGCTATTTCATTACAAAAATTGAAGCTTGAATTTTAAGAGGGGAGAAGAAGTAGGAATTGATACACTTGGTAAGTTTCTATTTTGACTAAGGAATTGTGACTTGAGTTGAATAATTATGGTGTTGATTTATGGTTTAATTGATATAGGAACTTTTTGAAGGATCAAATCTTAATTTCTAGCACTTTGAGGTTGTTGGCTATAAGGTAAGGATCATAGCTATTCCCTCTCTTGAATACTTGCTATGAATTGGAACTTGTATTGGTTTGTTTCACTTCTTGAATCGATTAAATCGTGTTGTTGAAATTTCATTGAAATTCCTTATTTTGGGACACTTATTTTTGTTGAATCCTTACCTCGATTCTATGATATTGTACTCTTGATCATGTTGGGAGTTTGATGGAGTAAAAATCATGGACAAAACAAGATTCAAACAACTTGATAGTTTAAAAACACCAAAATTGGTATTTTTGCCAAAATTTCTTCAAAACTTAAAAATTAAAATCTCATTGATGACCAGAACAAACTCATGCTAATTTTTTCATTTTTTGAGGTCTAATATATTAAGGATTTTATTTTAAAAAAAAATTCCTCAGTTACTGTTCACCGAGCGCGATCGAGCCCTTTTTTCGCGCGGACGTGCTTGGGACGGAGGCCTTGGTCGTTTTTGTGCGCGACTGCGCCCACTTTGGTCCGCGATGGTGCCCATTCCAGACCGTTTTCGAACTTCATTTTGATCCATTTTGTTATTTTTCGTTCATTCTTCACTCTGTTAAGTTCTCCTAATTCCGAATATATAATTTATGTGTCCCGAATTTGATTCGAATCAATTGATAATGTTCGAATCTTGTTTAAACTTCGATATTCCAACTCGATTCATTGTTTGAACCTATCGATCATTTGAATTCCTACCTCGATAGGATTATATGCTTGAAAATGTTCTGTTAACTTTAAACAAGTCCGAAATTCATTTCGAAATTGCTTATTAAATTCTTGGCTATATGAATTCTTTCCCGACATAGCTAAATGTTTGAATATGTTCTGTTTATTTTGAATTCGTGCCCACATAAGGCTATATGTTTGAAAATGCCATGTTCATTCTGAACCTATATGTATGTTTGATAAGTTGGGTCCTGGGAATTCTCAGGGGGATTTGATTGGGTGATATCGGATCGGCGATCAAAACCTCTAGGGATTCCTATATATTGGGTAGTTCGGAGGGGTCTTGGAGGTAGGAGTCCAAAGAGCTGCTCCTGAGACTCGTAGTCGACCGTACTGCGGCGACTGTGTCTCAAGTATGTATGTATGACTCTCCTTGAGCGATGCTCGGAGTTGTAAGGGAGGGATAAGGAGATCTGTATGTTATATGTTGAAGTTATAAGGGTGTCAAATCCACCAAATAATTGCTTCGGCCTTATATGTTTTAACATGAATGTGATCAAGTTATAAGTTATCCGTTCGTATTGTTCGTTCTGAATGATTCGCTATCCGTTTGTATTGTTCATTCGAATGAATCTAATTTTGATATCACATTCATGGTTCGTTCTTGCTATGGCTCTCATTCAAACTTTGTACTCTTCCTCTTGTTTATGCTTTTGTCGAGCTATTCGTTTACTTCGCTTGTGAGATAATTGCAATCGTGGGCTTGTTCAATTTCATTGTTGAGCTTATTGCCTCTTTTCTTTGCTATTCCATAGCTATGCTTCTTACTAAGTTAGTGGACTTAATCAAATATATTACTATGTGTAGGTGAATAAGCATCTGAAGCTTCGTGTTAGTATATGGCTTCTCTTTTTGGAAGTATGTTTGGAAGCATGTATATTGACTTGATGAACATTGGGATTTATGTTTTGTTAGAATGTATTGAGCATCGGCTTATAATAGTTAGGACTTTTGGATATAATATTTTGGTCTAGTTAGTCTCCGTTTGAACTACGGATATGTTGGCTTGTAATTTGGATTTAGTAATGAAATTTGAAAATTTTCAGTTCGTATTTTGGATCATAAATTACAAATTTAGCACGATGGATTTTCTATTTGTGGTTTCAGTTAAGTTCATTTGCGAGTAGCACTCCGAATTTCGAGGCGGAATGCGCTGGGATTCCGGGGCGTTACAAGCTATATGAGTAGTTTAAATTGAGTTTAAACACCTAAAATACATCAGTTGAATAACTTGATTTATCCACACCTCTTATCGTAATTGGCTTATGATATTTCTTCCTTCATTGATAATTTGCATTATATCATGACATGCAAGGTTGGGAAAACGACTATGGTAGCTAAAGGAGGCTTGTTTCCTTAATTGTTAAGGTTGATCTTCCTTGTATAAAGTTTTCTAGCAGAAAAGTCTCCCAGACAATGAAAGTGGGCTACTTATCCTCTAGAGCTAGTCTACTAAGATGAGTGCAGTGAATGAGTGTGAGGCACTATTGTGCAATCTATTTGTCCTTCTCTTATTGTTCGCGCTATAAGTGCATCAGTTATCTTATTTGTCAGAAGTGCTAAATTTTAAAGCAACTCTTGACAGAGGTAACAAGAAATGAACATTGTGGTTCAATGTGTTAATGAAAAGCGAGAACATATGTCTAATTAGTTTGGATAAACGTTTGGAGGAAAATAGAATTGCAGCTTAATTAATGATTCCAAACGCTTTGCAATTGTATGGAATTATGAAATGGGATAAATCTAACACTTCTAGAAATGGCTAGATAAAAAATGGCACAAATTATATCTCACTCAGGAGATATAGTCCTAATTACAGCTTACATTATGAAAAGTGCATCTCCATCTAATTTTTCCAACTCTATATGAAGTACGATATGGTAGTAGCCTAAATTGGCGGTATATGCCTAAACAAATAGACATGGTCTGTTATCACAAGGTGATGAACACTATGGTGGAGAAATTATAAAGATTAAGTCGCACAGCGAAGTTGCCTTAAGAAAGATTTTACGATGGTCGAGTAAATCACTAAATATATGTCAAGGTAAGTGGATGACTTTGCTCTTACCATGAAAAGGGAATAATGTGATGGCTATGAGTAACATGGAGATATGACCATTTAGAAGTCGCTATCCTTTACGTTTGAGATAGACATAGGAAAACTTAGATGCATACTTGGTGCTTTGAGTATGCTCTTAGGGCAGTGTTTTATGTATTATACTAATCCAATTAACACTCCATGTTCAATATTATGTTCTTAGTTGAAGAAATGCTTGTATATGGAAAAAGAAAAGAAATGCAAATTGGTGTTATTTTAAACAAGTGTTGTAGAAAGTCTGATTAACACTGTGTTTGTACTTGACTAGTTCTGTGCTTAGTAATAAAAATGGTGAGTGGATGTCAAAGTAACCTTGATGCAAAATTGCGATGTGGTCAAGTGAATACTTAGATATCAAAAGAGAATGGTCTAAAATTGTTCAAAAACTATTTGGTCAATTAAGATGGTGGTGCATGTTTTCGAGGCTTCAATTGTCTTTGTGATGATAGAGCCATTTTATTGTATGCTTTAAGTGCCTAATATGGTTGGCTGACTGAAGTATACTAATACCAGATGCTTCTCCTATAAAAGTATTGCGCATAGGTTATTGTTCTCGGGCATATTTCTTTAAGCAGCGTGAGTGCTTATCCCTTTACCAAACGTTTGTGTAGAGATATGCTCCAAAGATGTGTAAGTGGTATTCGATTACAAAAAATTTAATTTGATTGGCCTTTGAGAACATATGTGATGAGAATATATTTATATCCTCGTTTTGTAGATGGTATTGGTTTTATAAGAGTAAATTTCACCAGGCTTTGGTTGTCCATTCACACGGGGAAATGCCCTTGGAGCTTTGGTTTGGAGCAGGATGAGACTTAATATCATGTGTGTATCATTGAAAAGATGCGAATGATCACCTGTGAGCTTGGGAATAGCAAGGTTAAAGTGTAAAGTCACTTTAGCTTAGGGGCTAAGATGAGATCATCTTTGATCGATTATAAACTACATCCAAACTTCACAAAAGCCTGTTAGTAGCATAACGTGCAAATCTTTGGAAGGCACAGTGATTGTCCAATGTTTTCCAGGTCAAGCGCTTAAATAGCAATTGGACTAAAGTTCGTATGATGTTAAAAGTGTGATATGTCCAAAATTGAGTGGGAGCTCCATCATAACATGTATGCATACTATATGTGCTTCAAGGTGATCTTTAAGAAGAGTCGCCAAATAGGTCCCTACTTTGTCACTATGTGAGCCCTTAATACTTTTAATTACACTTTGGGACTTTGGACCGTGCCATGTAGTGCGAGCTTGATGATGCCACTTTAGCATATTTTCAATGGCCATGAGAAAATTCAGTCTATTGGTGACATGTTTGGGAAAGCTGTTAAGATTAAGCGAATTGGCATGAAAGGCTGAGGAAAAGCTAAAGTGGTAATGCACTCATGTTCTATAGCTCATAGACCATGCGACTAAGTCAAAAAGACATTTTGACACAGTCATAACATAGATAAATACGAAAGATAGTCAAGCATGCTCTATTTATTATTGAGGGATCAGAAATATTTGATCTAGTGTGACCATATAGTTTGGGATACATAGCGAGTTTCTCTTGGAGTTGAAGGGTTATGTCAGTTTGGTGATAGCTTCATATAACTCTCTTCTCTTGTTCCCTTCTCATTTGGTCGCATGCCTTATTCCCTATATGAAAGAATAGACATAAGATTGAGAATTTTATGATATGGGATTTGACAAGTCAAATATGGATGAGTGAGAGATGTAAACAATTGAGTCTAGCATATGGCTCATGATCCAATAAGATATCTATATTAAACCCAAGCCATAAGTTAGGCTTAGGTTTTTAAGTGGTAGAAGAATCTCTCTTCTATTGAAAAACACCCTAACTCATACCTACTTTTTCTCAAACCATGTTTTCACTCTGCGGCTATTTTTGGAGTTTCACTAATTTAGAATCCAAGATTTTAAGGTGTGGAAGCTGCAGTACCAATCTATGGGCGTGAAGGACATGTTCTTGTAATATATGGTAAAATATCATTCGCGTACAAAGGTTTGTACATGAATTGAGATCCGAGTTATTTTCAAATACGCCATGTAAGGTAAAAATATATTGTTGTTCGATCATAGTTTTTTTCTATATGGAAAAAAAGACATTTATAAAACTTTTATGATAATAATTTTTTTCTTGAAAGAAAAAATAAAGGAAAGTTATTTTCATTTTTCAGATTTTTCAGCTTTTTTCTTATTTGAAATTTTCAATTTTCTTTTCAGATTTTTCCAATCTTAATTTTTCAATTTTTCTTTTGAGAATTTTCAGATTTTATTTTTTTTATTCTTTTCATTTTTTTCCCATAATTTTTCAGATTTTTTAGATTTTTCTGATTCTAATTTTTCAGTTTTTTTTGTTAGATTTTTTATTAATTTTCCTTTTTTCCCCTAAATTTTCAAATTTTAATTTTTTAAATTTTCTTAAAAGAATTGATACAAACACCCAACACAGTAGATTGCACAATGACATGTTGTAAAATATAATAACTGATTGTGAAGTTATTTTTAAATAACACATGTCATTTATCTAAGAAATATATTATATGAGTGAAATACAACAATACCACACCATAGACGTGCCCAACTGAGTTTTGCTAGTAGTGTAATATTATTTTTGTTTACTGAAAATTCTATAAAAACTAGTAACTCAAGTAAATTTTTTACACATAATTAGCTTAACATTGAATAAATTGTCATCACATTATCACTATCAGCCCCCAAGTCTTATTATATAATACATATCACCCATATAATTCTCTTTCAAAATATAACATCTGTTCCCACTTATTTAGAGTTAATTATATTTTACTATCCTATGAGATTATGAAATTATCAATTATTACCTTTGTGGTTAAAAAATTACAAATTAACCCTCAAAAGTTTATAAAATTATCAAATCATCTATTTTATTAGCTTTTTTGACGGAAAACTAAAGATATTTTGCATTTTTAGTCTCTAAAATCACAACGATCAAGTACAGAGGTATAATAGGTAGTTAGTGCAAAAAATTGGAGGATATCAGTAGTTTTCGATCAAAAAATATAACAAATGGATGATTTGATAATTTTGTAAACTTATGGGGGTTAATTTGTAATTTTCAAGCCTTAAGAGCAGTAGTTGGTAATTTCATAATTTTAGAGGGTAGTAAAATGTAATTAATCCTATTTGTAAATATATCCTTTTAAATGGAATTAGAAATGTAATTGAGATATATATTAGGACAAAATAATGATTTAATTATTTCTTAAAAACTTTGAGTTGAGGCCGAAATCCAAATGTAATAGCTAAACAACCTTATAAATTTAAAAACTTACTTATAACACAACTAGCATCGATTTTAATCCATGTTCCAAGTCCTTCTAAAATAAAACTACAATTCAATATTCACTACATTATATCAACATTTCAAATTTAATCATAAACCAAGAATTCAAGTTATCAAACCATAGCAACCACTGAAGCATCATTCACTTACATGTGATAAAATACAAAAGTAAGTCAATTGACTTAGTGAGAATCACGGCTAAGATTAGGTAAGGTAAAGAATCGAATCATCAATCAATAGATCAAACATGAGCTTACAGAATTTGTCGGACAAGATACAAGATGCAATATAATTACAGGAATTCAATAAGCAAAGCTAAATCAATGATCAGCAATGAAAGCTCAATTTCAAACATACAAATGAGTAAAATAGGCAAAGAGAAATTTTGATAGGTCTTTCACTCTTATCACTCCCAATGATACATATAAACTCCTTATCCCTCCACAAATCTCTCCCTCGAGTGGCCACTCAAAGGGGGCAACCAAAATAAACAAAAAAAATGACACAGTTGACATACCACGTGTTATGGACTATCATACATCTAGGTTTCCATTGTGACAACCCGAAAATTCCCCTAATTTAAATTTGAAGTAAGAAAATTTATCTAATTAAATTCTTAGACAAGAATTTTCCTAATTTGATTTTTGAACTCTTAATTTTTGATCGAAAGGCGTTTTAAAACGTTTTTGAGAAAAACCCTTATCGGAAATTGATTTTTCACCGATTTGAGATTTTTCTCCCAATCAAAAATATTTTATTACTCCCAAGAGATTTATTTTACACCAAAAATTATTGTATACATTATTTTGATTTAAGAAATGATTTTTAGTCCAAATTATATCCAAGAATTTAGTCCAAAACTTGATTTATCATACCATATATTATATCTTAAATTATGCTAGAAATAAAAATCAAATATATACATATATATACACACATGACCGCTCCACACATACACCACCTTATAGCAAAATATTTACATTTTATATGTGTAATTAAGTTTGAGCCAAGCTTATACCATAATGAAGCTAATAGGCTAGAGACCACAATTTGTTGCCACCTCTCTCCAATTTTGAAAAATGACCAATAGACCCCTTCAATTTTATTTTATAAAACAAGACCAAACTTGGCCATTTCTCCACACTTGGCCGGATAGAGAGGGAGAGAAAAACAGAGAGAAGAGAGAAAATAGAAGAAAGAAAAGAGAAGGAAAAAAAAAAGAGGAAAGGAAGAGAGAATTCCAACTTGTCCTAATTTCATCAAATTTTCCACTCTCTTTGCTATTTCTTTACAAAATTGAAGCTTGAATTTTAAGAGGGGAGAAGAAGTAGGGATTAATACACTTGGTAAGTCTCTATTTTGACTAAGGATTTGTGAATAGAGTTGAACAATTATGGTGTTGATTTATGATTTAATGGATATAGGAACTCTTTGAGGGATCAAACCTTAATTTCTAGCATCTTGAGGTTGTTGGCTATAAGGTAAGGATTATGGCTATTCCCTCTCTTGAGCACTTGCTATGGATTTGAAACTTATGTTGGTTTATTTCAATTCTTGTATCGATTGAACCGTATTGTTGGAAATTATTGAAATTTCTTGTTTTAGGACACTTATTTCTATTGATTCTTTGACTCGATCCTATGCTATTGTTCTCTTGATCATGTTGGAGATTTGATGGAGTTAAAATCATGGACAAAACAAGATTCAAGCCACTTGATAGTTTAAAAACACCAAAATTATTATTTTTGCCAAAATTTCTTCAAAACTTGAAAATTAAAAATCTCATTGATGACTAGAACAAACTAATGCTAATTTCTTCATTTTTCTAGGTCTGATATGTTAGGAATTTTATACAAAAAAAAAATCCTCGATTACTGTTCACCGAGCGCGACTGCGCTCAGGACAGAGGCCTCGATCGTTTTCGTGCGCGACCGCGCCCACTTTGGTCTGCGGTGGCGCCCATTCCAGAACATTTTCGAACATCATTTTGATCAGTTTTGCTATTTTTCGTGCGTTTTTCACTCCGTTAAGTTCTCCTCATTCCGAATATATAATCTATGTATCCCGAATTTGATTCGAATCAATTGATAATATCCGAATCTTGTTTAAACTTCGAATATTTCAACTCGATTCATTATTTGAACCTATCGATCATTTGAATTCCTGCCTCGATAGGATTACATGCTTGAATATATTCCGTTCACTTTGAACAAGTCAGAAATTCATTTCGAAATCGCTTGTTAAATTCTTGGCCATATGAATTTTTCCCGACATGGCTAAATGTCTGAATATGTTTTGTTCATTTTGAAATTCATGCCCAATGGGGCTATATGTTTGAAAATGCCATGTCGTTCCAAGCCTTTATGCATGATAAGTGGGCCTTGGGAAATTCTCACGTAATTTAGATCGGGCGATGTCGGATCATTGATCTGAATCCCTGGGAATTCCTGTTTGTAGCGTAGCCCGGAGGAATTCTGGAGTCTAGGATTCCAAACGGCTATTAAGAGGCACGCGGTCGACCGTGTCTCAAAGTTTGATAAGTGCTATTTGAGCGGCCGCTCGGGTATGCAAATTGGAGGGATAAGGCTATATGTTATATGTTGAAGTTATAAGGGTGACAGATCCACCAAATAATTGCTTTAGCCCTATATGTTTCGACGTGAATGTGATAAAATTTATAAGTTATCCGCTCATATTATTTGTTTCTGAATGATTCATTATCCGTCTGTATTGTTTGTTCTGAATGAATCTATTTTTTATATCACATTCATGGTCATTCTCGCTACGACTCTTATTCAAACTTTGTACTCTTCGTCTTGTTTAAGCTCTTGCTGAGCTATTGTTTATGCTTTTGTTGAGCTTATTGTCTCTTTACTCTGTATTGGATTCCTTATTTATTCCATAGCTATGCTTCTTACTAAGTCAGTAGACGTATTCAAATATATTACCATGTGTAGGTGAATATGCATCTAAAGCTTCTTGTTAGTATATGGCTTCTCTTTTGGAAATTATGTTTATAAGCATGTATCTTGACTTGATGAACGATTGGACTTATGTTTTGTCAGAATGTATAGATTATCGACTTGTAATAGCTAGGATTTTGGATGTAACATTTTTGGTTTAGTTGGTCTCCATTTGAACTACGTGTACGATGGCTTGTAATATAGATTTAGTAATGAAAAAAAAAAAATTTAGCTTGTATTTTAGATCATAAGTTATGAAATTAGTATGATGGATTTTCTATTGATAGTTTTAGTTAAGTTCGTTTGCGAGTAGCACTCCGGATTTCGAGGCGGAATGCATAGAAATTCCGAGGCGTTACATCCATGGAACTATCCAACAAATGGAAAACTTACCAAATGACCCAATTGACAATCCGACATCACCCAGTCATTCCTCTTGATGTTTCCTGGGCCCCAACAATCATACATATAGATTCAAGGAGAAGAGGCACATTCAATATATTCGATACAAATGAATATCAATTCCAACATTCAATTCGGATTGAACCTCAGACCTAAGAAAATTCGTTTTGGAGCTTTAAATCATCTTAAAGAAATGGAGTGAATTGCAAATTACCCCCCTGTGTTATTCGGAAATAGCACAAAGACCCTTGTGATATCGTAAATAGCAATTAAACCCCCTGTGTTTTCAATCGCAGTAGCACACGTGCCGCTAGCTGGGTCCGGATTCAAAAGGAGTTGTGTAATGTGTCAAATGCCCTTATATATATTTGTTGACTTTAAGCCATTTCTGAATCCCGACGGCACACTCTTCCCCTTTTTCCCAATCAAGATGGAATATTGGAAAAGGTTACGGAGGAATGCCTGAATGCCGATTTTGTATTTAATGTAATCCCTAGTGAGAACCCTGTTAATAGAGCTGCTGAACTTGGGGTACTTGAGTCAAACCAAAGCTTGAAAGACGAATCATTACTTGAAGGAACGGTGGTTAATGAAGAAGACGACAAATCAGTTTCCATGGGCAGTGAAGGTGAAGAAATAATAAGAGATAACAATGATATAGCCACCAAATATCAACTAAAGGTGGCAGAGTTTCATTTAGTCGAAGAACTCACAAGAACTAAAGCTGTCACATCAATTCCACCAGCTGTTCTTGAGCTCCTGAAGAAAGGGGAAATAATGGTTTTGGGCAACCATGAAAGGATGCTACTGCAGCAGAAAGTGCAAGATTTGGTATCTTCCAAGTGCCATTTGATGGCCTTTGCAGATTCACAGGTTTCCCAAGAAGACCATCCAAGATACAATCTCAACTCAGGCGGGATATTCATAGGGATACTGGTTTTAGGTAAGGATAATCAAGAAGTGAAAGATAATAAGGAATGCCCTGCAGACAATGGCGTGGTTTTGGAACCTAGCCATGACGAAAGCACGCTGCAAATGGAGTAAAAGTTAGCTCAGAAAAAGAAGTTTTCATTTCCATCG
>JACFYI010003452.1:373162-385702 GCA_014898755.1 Handroanthus guayacan | reverse complement strand
CTCCCCCTCTTCGTTGATATCCTCGACGTCCCTCGTACCAACATCCTCTCCCTCACCCCCGAATTCCATCACGACTCAAAACCAATACTCCCTAAACTATAAGGAAATAGAGAGCAAATTTTTCTTACACAATGAAGATGAATACAAACTTACCGTGTGCACCCATCCTCTTAAAGCCTCAAAAAGCCAAATGAAAACCCTCCCCGGCCAAACCCACACAATATATACCAATTGCCCATAACTAGCAGTCACACCAACCACTGCAGCTCCCTCAATTGCTCTACGCAACGAAGTGAACCTACTCACTCTTGTCTTGATTTTACCAATCAACCCAAGAGTAAGGGGGGACTATATGATATACCAAATAAACTCAACAGGGACAAAAGAGTAAATTAACAACTAGTTAGGCTGATATGGAAATAAGGGCTAATCATGGCAACAGTAATGAACGATTAGGGAAGGGGCGTTCACTTGGGCCCAAGGACCCATCAATCAACCCTAAAAGAGGAAAACAAACCCTAGCCCACGGGATATAAATAGGACTCAAGTCCAGCAAAGGGGGACACATTGATTAGCAGTAAAAAATTCAAAAGAGACTACCGGCAGAAAAACAGAATTTGAATCGTAGAATCAGGATCTGCTGCGTTCGAGAGTCAAAAATCCTAGTTGATTTTTCGTATAGATCCTTGGTGTAATTTCGAGACTACATCATTGAAGAAAAAAGATTGTTTTATAAGAGTAGATTACAAGCTAAATCCTAATTGACTACGGGACACTATTCTAATAGAGGTTTGTAGACAGGTCGTGTAAGGCCCTGGATCCCGAAGCATTTTGCTCTGAGATCCGAAATGCTACTCGCAGACGGATAATCATTCCAAAATCAAACAGAAACTAACAAAATACATTCATACTAAATTCCAACAGAAAAAAAATACCATTGCAGGCCATTAAAATCCTAAAATACAATCTCATAACTTAATGTTCCAAATTTACAAGTTGAAATTTTCAAAATTCCTTACAAAATTCAAATTACAAACTAAATGTATCCATGGCTCAAACGGGAACTTAACTAAACCAAAATATCACATTCGGATATCCTCACTATTACAAGCTGACAATCTATACATTCTTGACAAATCTTAAATAAAAACATTCAACATGTCCAGGTGCATGCTTATATACATCAATTCCCAAGTGAATGTCATATACTAACGCTAGGTTTCTGTCACTAAATTCACAGTCTATACAAAGCTTCAATCAGTCAATCATTGGTCTAGGAACCTACATAATATTATGGAATCATGAGTCCATTGACCCAATAAAATTTATGACAGAAATATAGGACAGAAGAGTACGAATGGAAAAACAAGATAGTAATAGACAAGAATGTAATTCAGTGAAACAGCACAGTATAGTCAGGACAGTGAGATCAAATCGATAACGGTAAACAGTAATCATATTCAAGTCATTTAAAGCTGAATCAAGCAGTTTTGGTGGATCTATCACCCTTATATCTTCAAACAGATTCATCCTTATCCCTCCGATGCTCTCGTAAGAGCCAGTACAGTAAAAGCACTGTCGACTATCCACGTGCTTTAAGATAAGCTTTCAGAACCTTAACTCCAGGGCTCGTCCAGTCTATCCAACAATAGGGGATTCCTAGAGATTCTAGTAGTCAATCCGATATTGCCCATATCAAATACCCCTGACAAACCCCAAGGACCAACAGTAATCATTCAGACATGTTCAGGAATAGTTAGTCATTTCGGATATATCAGTAAGCCATTACGGCATAGTATTTGATTGACCAATAGCAGTAATAAATCAGTTCAGAATTTCAGTCAATCCTATCATTCAAAAGAAATCGAGAATTTGGAATCATAAAATGTAGAGAACAAATGGATCGAAATTGAAATCATAGACTGTAGGGGACAAATAAATCGAAATTTGAAATCATAGACTGTAGAGAACAAATGGATCGAATTGAGATTATAGACTGTAGAGAACAAATGGATCGAATTGAGATCATAGACTATAGAAAACAAATAAATCGGAATTGAGATCATAGACTGTAGAGAAGACGTGACACCCCAAGAATTTCCCAAAAATAAAATTTTAAATCACTGATTTTTTTAATAATAATTCGCTTTTAAAATCATGAACATTGTTTTAACGTCAAAATACGTTTCATGCATTTAAATCTTATTTTCGTACCCCGTATCGATCCAAACGAGCCCCAAAAAGTTTCCTAATTAAAAATTAGAATTGCCAATTTTTGAAAATTAATTTGATTTCAATAAAACAAAGAACGTTTTAATTCCGAAAATACATTTCATACGTTCAAAATATTTTCTCTCGTCGGAGTCTTGATTTCTTATGATAATTCCAGCCCAAAATCGGCCCAAACATAGCCCAAGATCAACCCATATATTCAGCCCAAAATCAATTAAACATTTAAAAACACACATATATATAGAGGAACAAGAAATCAGATTTTGCACATCCGCAGCATGGGCAGTTGAATTCCTCTCAGATTTCAAGAGATTGGTTGGCAAGATTTTTGTTGAAATTTGACCACCAAATTCCTTCACTCTTTCACTATAAAAATAGGATTGAAAGCATTGTTTTCCAACTTTTCTCATCCCATTTCAGCAGAAAAAAACTTGAACATTCTCTCTTGTTTTCTTTTCTTCATCCAGCACTCACACACACACATTGAACAAATTTCTAAAATAAAGTTAGATCAAAGGAAACTAAGGGAATTCACTCCAAGAACATTTGATAAGCTAAGGCTTAAGTATGTTTATATGATATGTTAAGTGTGATTGATAGTTTGATGAGAGTTTATGGTTTTATTATAAGGTTTTTATGGTTGATCGGAGAGCTCAGGGAGTTTACGAGATAGCTTGGGACCAAAGTAAGACTTATGGAACCTCGTTCTCCTCCTCACATGCCTACGTGTTTTCTCATAATGGATCATTTATTGTGTTGAGCTTAATATATTTCGTATCGTAATCATATTGATCATCGTCGTATGAATATTGTTGCTATGACCATTGTTATCATTATATGAGCTTTGGCTTGAAATCATGATCTTATGACTTGTAAATACTCTTGATATCATTTCTATGCTTGGACTGAAATCATACCTAGGACTATGGACTAAAATGAGGATGAATTGATGCTAAAACTAAAAGAAACAAATAAAATGGACAAAAAGGTTGTGTTTTAACTTGGTTTTGATTTTTCAAAAAATCTTCACTCAAACTCCAAAACGATGATTTAAAAATGTTTATGGATTTAAAAGAACCCTAAAAATATAGTTTTGAACCAAAAATTAGAAGAAAATAAAGAAGACGAAAAATAAAATTTTAGCCGAGGCTAGGCACTCAAGTGCTCAGATTGAGCACTCAAGCGCACGAAATCGGCGCCCCAACGCCCAGCCAAAATTCTTGGAACATCATTTTCCAATAGGCTTGGCGCTCAAGCGCCCAGAAGAATGTTGAAAATCTTCTTGTTTCATTTTCTATCCCCAAGCCCAGCACAACCTTTCACTTCTTAACTGCCAAAACTTGACTTCCGCTCGTCCAAATAGCCTATATAATATACTGTTAGAAACCTATTTGAGTGTAGATGACTTTAGAATCAAGGATTTTGAAAAAAAAAAGAAGAAAAATGGTCAAAAATGGCCTCGGAAGGCCGACTACCATTTCTACCGTATTTTAATAACGTCACTATCTTATCTTCAACTTCTCGGCCTCGAAAACTTGACTTCCCCTCGTCCAAATGACTCATATAATATACCATTGGAAACCTATTTAAGTGTAGATAATATTAGAATTTAGATTCACTAAAAAACATGGAAAAATATGGCTGGAAATGTCCTTAGAACACGACCCGCCAGATTTTTGAGAAACTGGATTAACTTTGCCTCGACTTCTACTTTCCGAATTTTAAAAATCAAACTTTTCCTTATCGAATTAACCCGAAAAATATAGCATTAGAAAGATTATCGAGTCTAGTTATTTATGGAGTTAAAATTCGAATTTTAACTCATTAAGATGAATTTTTAAAAGTAATTGGAAAGTAAATTGCCGCTAGAAAAAATTTTGATTTGGAGCTATTTTGATATTATTCTTCTCTAAATGAAATATCTCTAAATTTAAACCCCTTGCATTTTTATAAAAATTATTTTTATAATTCGAGTGAGTTTTTGTCAATGTTTGAACAAAATAAATTTCGAAATTTATATTTATTCCAAATGATTTCTTTCATATTTTACCTCCCTAACAAGATAAAGATTTCAAACTAAATATCCTCTGGTCCATAGTCTAATTCCAATTTAGTTGTCTTCTACAGTCCATAGTCCAATCCTAGTTTGTCCGAACTAAACGATTGACTAGGTTCCGAATTGTCCGTTCTATCATTAGTAGTCTATCAAAATGAGCTAATAGCTTCATGATTCTGATACAATTGAACTATCATGATTATTCGTAGCCTACTGTTCTGACTATCTGTTGAGCCCTGGGGATTTGTATGAGTATCTGATTGGGCAACGTCGAGTTGTCAATACGAGCTCATGCGAATCCTCATCTGTGGGATAATCCGGATGACCCTAGAGATAGGGTTCTAAAAGGTTATTCTAAAGCACGTACGTCGGCTGTGCTTTACTGTATCTGTTGCTCCTTCGGGAGTTTGGAGGGATAAGGGTATTATGTGAAAAATTTTGAAGATATAAAGGTGATAGACCTACCAAATTGTTTATTTCTGCCTTGTAACTTGAATGTGATATATGTTCTTGTTATCAGCTTGATTTGTTCGTTTTGAATTGTTCTGAACTATTTATTGAAATCACATTCTATTCTTGTTGTCGAAATGCTTATTGTTTGGAACTTCCTCACTTCTACCGTTATGCCATAAGTTTTACTGAGTCAGTGGACTCATGATTCCATAATATCATGTAGGTTCACAGACCGTGGATTCAGTAACTGAAACCCCGTGTTAGTATATGACATTCCCTTTGGAATTGATGTATATAAGCATGTACTTGGGCATATTGAACGCTTTGATTTAAAATGTGTTAAGAATGTATAGATTGTCGGCTTGTAATAGTTAGGATATCTGGATGTGATATTTTGGTTTAGTTAAAGTTCTCGTTTGAACTATGAATGCGATTAGCTTGTAATTTGCATTTTGTAATGAATTTTAGAAATTCCAGCCTGTAAATTGGAAACATTAAGTTATGGAATTATATTTTGGAATTTCTATTTACGATTTTAGAATGTTCCGACTGCGAGTAGCGCATCAGATCTCGGGATGAAATACTCTGGGAACCGGGGCATTACAGAACAAATAAATCAAAATTGGACTATGGACTAGAGGAGTTTTCATTTGAGGTCTTCATCTTATTAAGGGGGTAAAATATGAGAGAAATCATTTAGAATAAATATAAATTTCAAAATTCATTTTATTTGAACATTCACTAAAAACCTTACTCGAATCGTAAAAATGATTTTTGTTAATAGGTATGAAGTTTAAATTTAAAGATATTTCATTTAGAGAAAAATATCAAAAATAGTTCAAAATCAATATTTTTCTAGCGGCAGTTCACTTTTCGATTACTTCAAAAATTCATCTTAATGAGTTAAAATTCGTATTTTAACTCCATAAATAACTAGACTCGATAATCTTTCTAATGGTATATTTTTCGGGTTAATTCGATAAGGAAAAGTTCGATTTTTAAAATTTGGAAAGTAGAAGTCGAGGCAGAGTCAACCCAGCTTCTCGGAAATCTGGCGGGTCGTGTTCGAAGGGTGTTTTTTGCCATAATTTTTGATATTTTTGAGTGAATATAAATTCTAATATTATCTATGCTTAAAGAGATTTCTAATGTTATATTATATGAGTCATTTGGATGAGGGAAAGTCAAGTTTTCAAGACCGAGAAGTTGAAGATAAGACAAAGGCATCACTGGATTACGGTAGAAATGGTAGTCGGCCTTTCGAGGCCATTTTTGCTCGATTTCCTTCTTTTTTTCTGTAATTATTGATTTTAAAGGCATCTAAACTCAAAGAGATTTCCAACGATATATTATATGGGCTATTTGAACGAGTAAAAGTCGAGTCTTGATGGTTAAAAAGTGAAGGGTTGTGCTGGGCGAGGCTTACACGAGAGGCTATCGATTTTTTTTTCTTACATTTTTAAATGTTCAAGTCCACCTCTTTTAGTCCATGGTCCATGGGATAATTTCAATATAAGCATAAGGAAGATGTCAAAACGTTCACAAGACATAAGATTATCATTTCAAGGTATTGAGCTCATATTTAACAATAACAATGATCAAGGCACTAAGCTCAAATAACAACAACAACAACAACATCATGAATACGATAAGCTTAACATAACAAGATGAATAAATCATGGAGGGACATATATAAGCATGTGAAAAGGAAGATGAGGTTTCATAAGTCTTACATGTCGTTCGAAGCTTAAATGCTAGCAACCGAGCACTCTGAGAGATCAACCGTCTAGACATAAAGACAACTCTTATTCAAACTCATATATTAACTTATCACAATATTTAATCTTTACTAAAACTTACTTACCAAATGGTGGAGAGAGCACCCTTGATTTTCCCTTGTTAAACTTTCTAAATGAAAAAAAAAGGATTTCAACGTGCATGTGTGCCGTGGAAAGGGACTGCTGAGAGAAGAGAAGAAGAGGTAATTGAAAGAGGGATTTTTAGCAAGAGTTTGGAGACATATGTTCACCACCATTGCCCAAATTCCACGATTTATAGTAGCAATACTTGGTTAGGAGATTTTTCAATTAAAATATGCCATCAATCCTTACCTAACATCATGGTTTTTGGAAAGAAATCCGGCCAAGCTCCCTTACCTCTGCAGATTTGAATTTCAGACCATCCTTTCATATATTTTTATGTATTTATGCATTTATTTATTTATTTAAAGTGTTTAACTAATGGATTAAAATGTGGGCTGAAGTTTGGGTCTTGTTTGGGCTTGATTTTGGGCTTAAATAAAACTTATTAGACCGAAAGATTTCGAGGCATCAAGGTGTAAATGAGAGAAATATTTTTGGATGTGAGAAACGTATTTTGAAGATAAATTGATTTTCGTTTTATTGAAATCAATTTAATTTACGAGATTGACGACTCAAAATTTTTAATTAGAAAAATCTCAGGGTGTTACAAGTTGAAATCTACGGGATTTTCAGATCCGCTGCGTAGAGTAAAAATATATTGTTGTCCAATCAAAGATTTTTTTTTTTCCTTATGTGGAAAGAATGACATTTATAAAACTTTTATGATAATCATTTTTCTTGGATGAAGGAAAGTTATTTTAATTTTGCTAATTTTTTAGCTTTTTTTCTTATTTGAAATTTTCAATTTTCTTTTCAAAATTTTCCAATCTTAACTTTTCAGTTTTTCTTTTGAGAAATTTTAGATTATATTTTTTTATTTTTTCATTTTTTCCATAATTTTTCAGATTTTTTTTTATTTTTCTGATTTTAATTTTTCAGTTTTTTTCAGTTTTTTATTGATTTTTCTCACTTTTTTTTTAATTTTCAAATTTTTTTAAAAGAATTGATACAAATACTCAATATAGTAGATTACACAACAACATGTTATAAAATACAATAAATGCTTGTAAAGTTATTTTAAATGACACATATTATTTATCTAAGAAATACCTTATATGAGTGAAATACAATAATACCACACCATAGATGTGCCCAACTTAGTTTTGCTACTAGTGTAACATTGTTTTTGTTTAATTAAACTTCTAACAAAACTAGCAAACCAAGTAAATTTTTTATACATAATTAACTTAACATTGACTAAATTGTCATCGCATTGCCACTATCACCCCACGAGTCTTGGGGTGTGTTTAATATTGTTGATTAGCTTGGATGGTAGTATTTCAACTCCCATAATTGCATGTTTGATATGTGATGTTACAGAAATGGACCGGCCCGAAATTAAGGTAAAGCCTGCACTATTCATTTGATTGTGAAAGATTGTAATGTCTACTAGGGGTTGAGATTGCTAACTCCCTCCATGAGATTGGTTCCCTCTTCAATGTGCAATTACATTAATGTCCCTCTTAAATGCAAGGACATTTTTCCTCATGTCTCAAACAATGTAGTAGCCCGGCATTTTGCCAGTAAAGAGGGTTTTCTTTTTTATTTTTATTTTTTTTTCAAGCTTAAAATGTTTTAAAAATAAAAAATAAAAAGACTCAAAGAATATGACAATTTTTTCCTACAAAAAATAATCTAAAGAATTCAATATTTCCAGTTATATTTTCTTCTTTCATTGAAATACTTGAAACCCATCAACAAAGATGACTCTGGTGTAATTTACAATCTGGATATTTCTACAAATTTCAAATATGGATGTTGCCTTCAATAATGGCAAAATCTATAGATTTGAATGCAAATAGATAATCTTGGGGTTCATTAAATTCGACTTTCGATAACCCGAATGGATCTTTTGATTTTATTTTGGGTGAAGAAAATCAGGCTCTTATTCTAGAGAATTGAATTTCTTTTATTTGAAAAATAAGAGTTTTCGAAGGAAAGACTGTATGTTATGACCAAGGACATCATTGTAATTTAGTCTACTTATCCACACATATACATCATATCAAACATGAAACATAAGATTATGCATGTCTTTATCTTACCACCAATCTTGTATATCAAACATGATATGAGATTGCACAATTGAGCCTAATCTCATATGGGCCAATCCAACCAAGATTGTCAAAATTCCTAATCAAATGAGCCCCTTATATAATACATATCACCCATATAATTCTCTGTCAAAATATAACATTTGCTCCCATTTATGCAGGGCTAATTACATTTTACTATCCTATGAGATTATGAAATTAGCAACTATTACCCTTATAGTTTAAACATTACAAATTAACTCTTACAAATTTATAAAATTATCAAATCATCCATTTTGTTAGTTTTCGTTACGAAGAACGAATAATATTCTCCACTCTTTGTCTCTAAAATCACAATGACCAAGTATAAAGGTATAATGGGTAGTTGTGCAAAAACTTGGAGGATATCGGTAGTTTTTTATCAAAAAATCTAATAAAATGAATGATTTGATAATTTTGTGAACTTATGGCCGTTAATTTGTAATTTTCAAGCCATAAGGGCAGTGGTTGGTAATTTTATAATCTTAAAAGGTAGTAAAATAAAATTAACCCTATTTACAAAAATATCCTTTCAACAATATGAGCATTCACATACACCCCCTTCAAATAGAATTAGAAATATAATTGAGATATATATATTAGGACAAAATAATCATTTAAGAAATTAATGATTTAATTATTTCTTAAAAAAATTCGAATTGAGGCTGAAATTATCAATTTACTACTTTCATTTGACTTAGAAATTATCAATTGTTAAAAAATGTATCGTTAATTTTTAGAATGAAAATGAGAGGAGTGAATAATTGTACCGTTCTGTGTACCGATGTAATCAACCCGAATTTATATAAAGCCAAAACATAATAGCGCCAAGTGATATTTGAGAAATGGTTATATAGTTAGTTAATGGGAGTGGTGCATATGTTTGTGAACCAATAACCCCTGCTCAAAGTGAGAATAATGATTGCAGGACCACATGAGTGTGCCTAAAGCTGTTATTTTCGTGGCAAATTTTATTAATTGCAGTGTGAGCCTCCATAATAAAATAAATTCTATGATGCACGAATACTTTAAAAAAATATAAAATACAGTATCAAACACGCATCGAACATGGATATGTGAGAGATACGCATGTGATACATATCTGACACGCCACGTGGCATGTTAGGAATTAAAAAATTTGTATACGCAGGGAATACAGTTTGGGATATGCAAGGAGTATGTAAGGGACATGTGGCGAATACATTTTTGTAAGGACACGACTGAAAAAACATAATTTTTAATATTTTTTTAAAGTAGTTGCACTTAGCACCATTACTACTTATAAATTAACAATTCTAAAAGAAAAATTAACAAAAAAAAAAAAAAAAATATTAAGGCAAGTAAAGATATGCCACTCCAAAATCCCATAGTCCCATTTTCTCTTCAGTTCTTCCCATTATCTTGCCGAAGAAGTTATCGAAGAACCTGGCATAAGCACTGATCAAGATATTCCATTAGATTTATGATTAAACAATTTTCAATGATTTTATTAGTTAATTTGTATCTTGAAACTTAAGTTGTTGGATTGTTAATTGTGGCTGAATTCTTATTTTTTTTAGTTGAAACTATGCCTGATTCAATATATTTATCATACATATTAATATAAAAAATATATGTATATATATAAATGAATCCCTAACGTGTCGTGTTCTGAAATTTGTGAAAAATTCGTATCGTCGTATTCGTATCATATTACATCCGTACCTGTGTTGTAACACCCCAAAAATTCAAAAATAAAATTTTTGAATTGCCAATTTATCGAAAATTTATTTGATTTCAAAATCGAGCTTCGTTTTAAAACCAAAACACGTTTCATGCATCCAAAAATATTTCGAGCAAACACGTTTCATTTCCTCATCGATTTTGGACCCAAAAACGAGCCCAAATGGCCCATGAAACAAGCCCAATGTCTAGCCATCAATTTTGACCAAGTAAACACATTTGAAATTCAAAAAAAAAAAAAAAATAGAAAATGAATTATACAGAAGTGGCAGCAGCAGCTGCAACCCATCTTTGCCAGTGGATGGGATATCCATCCAACCATCAACCACCCTACTTAGCTCTAAGTGTTGATTATTTATTTGAGGGGTTTTGACTTTTAGATTCTCTCATTTTTTACCCCAAAAACCTCTATAAATAAGTCTCAAGATGGACACAATTTCTTCTGCTCTCACACTTCTTAAACAACTCTTAGCTTCTCCAAACTATCATTGCATTTAGAACTCAACTTGCATTGCTTCTCTCCATAAAACCGGTTCCACTAAAGGGGGATTCTTGTATGTGTGAACTCTCACTCTGGCACTTGGTAAGTGGCCTAAGACTTGTGGTTTGAGAATGGTTAAGTGATATGTACGATAGTGTTTGATATAAGTATGTATATGGTTATAGGTGTTGGATTAAGCTTGGATCTTGCACTTACTCAAGTTTATTAGCTACAAGAGGTAAGACTTATGGCTTCTCCTCTTCTCCATGAGCATATATTCCTAGTTTTTCCTTCTTTGATCAAGCATGTTTTGAGATATTAAGTACTTGATGCCATTGATATGTTGAGATGAGATCCTATGATGTTGTTTTGTTATTCTTGCCTATCCATGCTCAAATCCTTGAATATGTAGATCCTATGCTAAATGAATCATCCTTGACTCTTACATCGATGTGTGGAATTGAGTTTTGAATGATGGACAGTGGACTAAGAGGAGAAACGAACTAAATATTTGATTAAAAACAAGGGATATGGACAAAATCGTATGTTTCGACGTTAAAACGATCTTTCAAAAAATTTCATAACCAAAATCCGAAACGATGTCTTATAAATATTTTTACGTATATGAGAACCTCAAAAATGTATTTTTGAATAAAAAATTCAAAAAAAATCAAAAGACGAAAAATCAGATTTATACGCGAGAGTCAACACTCAAGCGCATGTTGTTGGGCACCCCAGCACCCAACTGGGAGCCCAAGCGCCCACTCTCAGGAAAAAGACCAAAATTTTCAAGCGCCGCTTTGCGCGCCCAAGCGCCCATTTCCGATTCCAACTTAATTTTTCTTGTTTTAAAACCTTATTTTATGCCACGTAAGGTCCATATCCAATATTTTTGACGTAATGCAAGTTTTGGAAACGAAAACCCTCGAGTCCATAGTCTAATTTCCGAGATGATTGATTGATTGAATGATACGTTCGGCCTATTTGAAATGTAATTGATATTGTTGGCCATTGAACGTTATGTCTTGCCAGCTTATTGATTGATTGAATGTCCATTTTGTTCCTAAGCCATACGATTGATTGATTGATTATGGGCCTTGGGGAGTTTCTTGGGAACCGAACTTGGGCAATATCGGATTATCGACTAAGACCCTCGAAATTCCTGATTGTCGGGTAGTTCGAATGAATTTTGAAAGTAGAATTCCAAAACAATACCTAAGTACGTACGTCGGCTATGCTTTTTGATTAATTGAGCTCCTTCAGGAGTTGGAGAGATAAGGTGAAATGTTATATTGAAGATATAAAGATGATAGACCTACCAAATAGCTTGTTTCAGCCTATTGGCTAGAATGTGATAAATGTTTCAAATATGTATGCATGTATATTGATCGTCTTGATTGTCTTGAATTGTTTTCCATATCACATTCCTGTATTGTTAGTAATATGCTCATGTTCCTTGAAACTCTTATCCTCGTTTACATGCTATAAGTTTTACTGGGTTAGTGGACTCATGACCCTATTTAACATGTAGGTTCTTGAATCTTGATTGATTGAACGAATGGACCTTATGATAGATTGTATAGTTCTTGTTGGAATTGTAAT
>JACFYI010003452.1:362280-373062 GCA_014898755.1 Handroanthus guayacan | reverse complement strand
TTGGACTTAAGGAGAGCTGTAGCTATCAACAGGCCCCAGGACTACGACAGTGCCGTGAAAATGGCGATGGAGTTGAAAGCGGAGTTTCAAGAACTCCACAAGATTGGCGATAAGAAAAGGCAAGTGGCTGGACAAGTCGGACTCTGAAAAAGAAAAGAAAGGCTATTTCAATAAGAAGCCCAAAATTGGAAATATGTCTACGCCGACAGACAAAGAAAAAGCACCGACAAATCAAGGGAAAGAAAAATATGGGCATTGTGGTGGCACGAACCATACCGAGGAGAAGTGCTGCAAGAAATTAGGTAGATGTTTCGTCTGCGGGAGTGACCAACACACCATTAAAGATTGCCCAAAAAACAAGAAAAGCGAGAATGCAGGGACGCGGAACCAGCAGCAGGGAACAACTGGACGTCCCTAGGCAATTCCAACTTGATTTTTCTTGTTTCAAAACCTTATTTTATGCCACGTGAGGTCTATATCTGATCTTTTTAACGTAATGCAAGTTTTGGAAATGAAAACCCTCTAGTCCATAGTCTAATTTCCGAGATGATTGATTCATTGAATGATACGTTCAGCCTATTTGAAATGTAATTGATATTGTTGGCCATTGAACGTTATACCTTGTCGGCTTATTGATTGATTGAATGTTTATTTTGTTCCTAAGCCATACGATTGATTGATTGTGGGCACTGGGGAGTTTCTTGGGAACTAAACTTGGGCAATATCGAATTGTCGACTAAGACCCTTGAAATCCCTAATTGTCAGGTAGTTCGGATGAATTTTGGAGGTAAAATTCTGAAGCACTACTCTAAGAACGTACGTCAACTGTACTTTTTGATTGATTGAGCTTCTTCGGGAGTTGGAGGGATAAGGTGAAATGTTATATTGAAGATATAAGGGTGATAAACCTACCAAATAACTTGTTTCAGCCTATTGACTCGAATGTGATAAATGTTTCACATATATATATGTATATTGATCGTCTTAATTGTCTTAAATTGTTTTCCATATCACATTCTTGTATTATTAGTAATATGCTCATGTTCCTTGAAACTCTTATCCTCGTTTACATGCTATAAGTTTTACTAGGTCAGTGAACTTATGATCCTATTTAACATGTAGGTTCTTGAATCTTGATCGATTGAACGAATGGACCTTATGATAGATTGTATAGTTCTTGTTGGAATTGTAATCTCTCTTGTATTTTGGTTTAGCATATCGTTTTAGAACCAATGAACTTAGAATTGTATAGTCTTGTGACTTGTAAACCTTATGCTAAACACAATTATGTATTTTGAAATACTTTGGAATGTAATGATATTTACATTATAGAATTTAACTTGGACCATTGTATCGATATTTTGGATTTAGCTTGAATAATTGTAATGTATTAGTTTCTGAATCGACATTTTGGAACATATTGGTTTAGAATGTTTAGAACGCGAGTGTCACACCTCGGGTCTCGGGTCAGAACGCTACCAAAATTTTGGGAGGGTGTCACATGTGTATTACAGGATAAACCAAATGAAGACATAGATTACGTGCACCTGCTAAAGTCTTGCCTTCAATTCGCTGCTGATGATCAGTAATGGGCTTTGATTGAATTTCCTAAAGGGCCTATCTACTCTGGTTATATTATCAACGACGAACAATTTCCTAGCCAATCCGTCATTGAAACGTAGCTATCCTCATCAACTACGGATCAGCTACCCATCAACGACGAACGAGATCCGTCACCTAGTAGGGGTCGTTGTATAACAAGGACACAAATTTTGTCGTTGATCCCTCGCTATATAGCGACATCTTCGCTCATCTCTAATTGATCATTGTCTCGTCGTTGTTTCCTCACTATTCTATAGCTAATAGCTACGTCTCTGTCCTAGCTAATTGGTCACTGTGTGATAGCTAAAGAGTGTCGCTAATCCTTCGCTAATGCATTGCGGTTTTGTCGCTGGTTCCTTTCCAATCCATCATTGATGTGTGGTTCATGTTAGCCTTTTCCTCGCCATTCCATCGCTGATTCCTCGTTGAGTTTTGTCGTTGAGTGTCCGTTCATAAACTTCCATATTCTGCCCTATTCTTTTTCCTGCTCATACTCAAATATACAATTACCATCAACACTAACAGCATCAAATGAATATATATATACAGAATAACACCAACAAAGTACACAACATCGAATTGCCAAAATAACATCATATACATTAATATGATATACAACGTTGGCATATTAAATGTACATTAAGGTAATGTGTGTAACCATCCAAATGTTTTACATATTGATAGACTCTATAATATCACCTATAATATACGTAATCTAATCCAATCCTGTGTTACCATCCTCGCCATCATCTCGTGTAAGGTTCTGCTGTGTAGAAGAGCTAGCCAAGCGGACAAAAGTAGACCTAAGGAAGATACGAACTGTTGCATAGCGTCCGATATCTTATGCATCTCCTGCTTCAACTTTTTATACTGTGATCGCTACAATGGCTCTGGTTGTGAACTAGAGGGCCTTTAACAGTAGTAGAAAAGTTCGTCTCAGGGGGTATGCTACTCCCAATACCCTCTACCCGTCCCTTCTTATTTTAGCATGCTGCTTCCATCCAAATGGCACGATCAAACATCGGATACTTGATGGGATCATCATTATTGGAAGATTCAATACGAATCTCATTACATTGAGATTATATAAAAAAAGTATTATTTAATTAATTATAAATTTTAATTATTTTATATGAATAAGTATTATAAATTTTAGAATATAATAACATTTTTCATAAATTTCCCTCCAGCCAAAATAATTAACTTTTTAAGGCACAAGGGCAATTTTGACTAATCCACATGGAAGAAGTTGTTTCAACTTTTAGCACACACATTTTGAGCTTAATCTTGACTTCTAATAGCTATTAATTTCAAGTTTTGCAGCATTTTCCAAGCTTCTAAATAAGTTGAATTAACCTTATCCAAGGACACAAGGAATGTGGTGAGTTATCTTTCATACACAAACCAATCTGCTTTAAGGTCAGGATAAGCATAGACATGGCCCAATACACCTAACTGGCTCTAGCTAATTTATTTTACCTTAAAAATTCTGGTATCAGTTTAAAGACATAGAAATCGAGGGGAACTAAAAGGCTAAGACACCATTCTTTATCTCTTCAAAACTTTAGGCATCTAATTAGTTTTCATGCCTCATGAGTGGCTAGCATGTGTTGCCTCTAATTGAATATTGAGGCTTTATGCAGACAAAATCAGCTTTTCTACAAAAACATGTATGTGCATGCTTAATGGCTCCAGTAACTTGTATCACCAATAAATTTATAATACATTAAGAGCTAAAGTTGTTAGTTTCAAGGACAATTACAAACAGACACATAAACCGACATGTAATTCTTGAAAGAATATGATATGACATATCAAGAAATGTAGCTAATAATAATGCAATATGTATGAAAAAGCAATTCTAGCCAAGGAGAAGCATAACACATAAAAAGCCTATATGTGATGGAACTATATAAAAGCTAATAAGAAACAACCAATTCAATGCTTAAGCTGCATAATTTGAAACAAGAATGATACTAACCTGCAATGATGATTTACAAGCTAAATTAGTGTTGGCATTATTTACAAGCAATGAATACCTGCCACTGAGATCTCCTCTAAGGCAACTGTTTGGATCCCACACCTTCAATAGCTGAAAAAAATGAGCAAATACCATGAGGATTTAGCAAAAAACATAAGAACAAGTGAAAAAAATCTAAATTAATAAATTGATAAACACCTACACATTGATCAATCAATCTAAAAAACTTAACAGTAAAATTGCAACCCATTGTATGCATATTGTACTAAACATTCTAGAAAATGAACATGAAAACTAGTCATACTTTCCCAAAACTTGCATGTTAGTATCAACTTTCTCAAAGCACAAACCATGAAAGTCCCGTAGAAATTGACAAGTCATCATGAGCAATAATATAATGCATGAGAAGCCACATTGAGGATTTCTACACAAAATCAAACATACATTCAGTTCTAAAATATGTTTTCATTTGAAATTGACAAGTCATCATAGCAAACATTGAAATATATATGTTTTTATTTGTAATCCATATCTGAAAGATGTTTGTATTGGTATGTTGTGTTGTCAGTTCTGACTTGAAGAATTCTACAAAACCGCTTCTCCATTCTCATGATTCAGGCTGTGACATCCTTAGTTTTATACTAAAGCTAGAACCAAAACACTAAATCAGATTCTGAACCTGAAAATCTATGCAAAAATTCGAAGTATAAATGCAAGCAACAAAAGATCTAAGTACTAACAACAGCTAAAAGTCAAAGAGCCACATCACCATCGAAACAACGTAGTATTTGTAATACTAATTGTATTGAATGAAATGAAAAATAGTAGTAGAAACAGACAACAGATCTGGTAAAAATAGTAAAGCTATGTAATTATTACTGTAGAGAAGTAATAAAAGAGCAGGAAACTTGTATGCATAAAGATTCACATCCACCAAAACTCTACAGAAGTCGAGGGGATTGAAATCGCAATCAAAAGATAATTAAATTTCCTGAAATAAGATTGTCAAGTAATAATACCAATGATTCGAGAGCTGCATATTGAGAAAGACATCCTATTTCACTAATAAAATCCTAAAGAATTAACAGGTGAGCCGTGGCTATCTTTGAATTAGTTTTAAGTTGTTCATTTGCAGAGTTGTTTCAACATTTCTTAATTTAAAAGATCAAGTGAAGAGTAAGAAGACATATGTCTTGAATATATACTACCTCGCGAACAAAGATAACCTCCCATTGTTCAATGAGTTACACCTATTCTGGTGAATCATCATAACATCTTGTACAGTCCGTGATTAATTCCATCAGTTGCAAACTTAAGTTATATATATTGAAAAAGTGAAATTAAATGGACTACAAATGGGAAAAAGCTAATAGCTAGGATTACAAAGAAATTAGGCACAACAATCTAGTTGGGATAAAGTGTTTGAAATCAAAGTCATGGTTTTGACTATGGGAAAATAACCCATGGCTTTTTCAGAACAAATGAATTGCAAAAGTTCCAGATCAAATTGAGAACATACAAGCAGATAATGCCATTACCAATTTCATTACCAGATAATGGCTGCAAGAACAACAAATGCAAAGACAATAATGCCAAGTTCCATTTTGAACTCAAAATTCAAGGCAAGTGCAAAAGTTATAATTTCAACAAGTCTCAAAACTCAAAACTCTAAAAACTCAAAAACTCTCAAAATTCAAAACACAAAACTCAAGCAACGGTGACTAAGAAGAAAGGCGAAGAAACTTTGAACTCACCAAGAAGAGGGAGAACAAACCAGGTTGTTCTTCGAACCTTTAGGGTTCAAAATCACCATTTCTACAACAAAAAATTAAGAAAATAAATTAGCAAATTCACCAAATATTTAGGGCTGAAAACAACTCAAAATAATCATCAATAAGAATTGGGGCTCGGAGAAATTCCACCAAAATATAGGGAGATAGAATACTCTTCTGTACGCTAGGAGGGAGAGAACGAAATTTTGAGAGCAAATGTTTGATTTGGGCGATTTTTGACTTGGGCGAAAATTGTAGAGAGAGAGCGGGAAAGAAGTGGGAAAGAGGGAAAACGAAGAATAAGATAAAAAAGAAAAGGTGTGAAATTAGTACTGCTAACGGCGACAACACCGCGAGGAATTAGCAATGACGTAATTAACGATGGCTCGGCGATGTATCAGCAAGGGACAGCTAAAATTTAACGACAGATCAACAATTTTTTTGCGACAAATTTGGCGAGCGACATCATTTATCGGTAGTCTGTCGATGAATGGTCGCTAGATGATAAAATACTATTCATGCCATATTTACAATGACGAATGTCCTATTTCTCGCTATTTCGTCGCTGATTAGCGATATTTCTACTACGGATCGATCTCTCGCTGTTGGTCGTCGCTATATTAAGATTTTCTTGTTGTCATGGGGCCATCTTTATAATCGCGGCTAGTTCGATCATAATCATTGGGTTCATTGTCTTTTTAGGCTGGCTGGTGTTATATACATCAATTTCTTTGGTCGAGACAAGAGATTGGGCTCATTTTCTCTAAGATGAACTTGCTATACCATGGTGCTTAAAGTTTTGTGGCAATCATTTCCAAGATAAATGACTACTTTCTAAAAATAGTAGCACTACGAATTTCTAGAAACATCAAATTTAAAAGTATATCGAATTCTCTATATCACGATTTTGGAGATTATCTGTACCTCTTATGGTACTAGGAAACTGCTGCCAAATGATGGATATAAAATTGATGCTTCTTTGTAGCATTTAATGTCACTATATGGATACAAAATCTATACACTTTGTAACTTTAATTAACTATTAAGTCGTGATGGATATGAATCCACATGTCTTTGCATGTTTATCGATTTAATCAATGAAATGAGCTAACTAGGGAAGTCTATTTATAATTGTCTTCCAATAGACATGACTCTTATAAGTACAAACAAGTCTTTTTACATTATAGAGTCGTAACTATTGGAGAAAAATATACTAAAATTGTTGCATTTCTCTTTTTAATAATTAATTTAAGCCACATACTTTAATGTTAATTTCCATTCACTCGAAATTGATTTTGAGCAACTAACATCCACGTAATTAATTATAAAAACCTATTTAACAAAACCAATTTTTCGACAATTGCAAACCTTCCATGTTATAAGAGAGGCATGCCACACCTAAAGAGTATAAATATTAGAGTTTATAAGATTTTAGTATGATAATTTTGTAATTAAGATGGATAAAATTGAAAGAGCAAGTTAAAATTCTTTACAATAAATTTGATATTCCTTGCTTTTGTTTTTTTTAAGTGAACTTATAATATTGTAACTTTTTATTTTGAAAGCTTATAAACTCTTTTCTAAAAAAACATTTAACAAAGATTCTTGGACGTCTTATAAATTCTTTAAACAACTTAAAAGATATTTAAGCTTATCCAAACACCCTCTTAGTCTGATTCTGATTCTAAAGGCTTCCTAGACACCTCTAAGAGGTTTCCATTATTTTCGATCCATCGATGTTGGTAAGGTAGCCATTTTCATTTTTTTTTTTTTGATTTTTTTTTCAATCTCTACAATTAAAAGAGAATGTAGCAAAACAAATTGTAGGAGCTTAGGAGTTTGGTGGAATAAAAAGGGGAATAAGGTAAAACGCTTCATTATCTTAAATTGGTGCCCGCATTTTATATTGTTCATGCCATACCCTATAATCCACGTATAATATGAGAATTAAATAATTAACATTGAGAATCCAAAAATTATCACAACGAAAATAAGTCAAAAGTTTACTACAAAAAATCAAACCTAGCAACTTGAATCAAAAAACATTTTCTCAAACAATTAGTACTGAAATGGAAAATGTAGTGTTGATGAGAAAATCGAAAAACATGAAGGCCTTGTTAATTTTATTTGGGATGGTTGTAATTGTTATTTATTTTACTTGAATTAAGGAGTCTTTGTTTGTGTTTGTGTTTTTTGAAAGATGCATTTTGGGTGTTTCGAGATTGTTTGTATTGGACAACGTCATGTAAAAGAGCACGGGATGAATTTTTTCTGATAAGTTAATATCTTTTCATTACAAAAACATTGAATATTTCCAACCAAAAAATTAATAGTCATCGTAAAAGTAACAGACAATAACTCAATATTAAGAGTCATGATAAATGTGACAGCCAAATATTCGAAAAATCGAGGTGAAAATATTATTTATAATGACTAACACTGAGGTACAAAACGTACAATAGAGATGGATTTTCCACTACTCCACAAAAACTATGCATTATTGCCATTGTGAAATTATAGCAAATGATTTTTCACTATTACCTTTTTTTTTTTTTTTAAGCATCAACTTTTAATCATAATAATTGTTAAAATTTCTTGTAGTGATTTTGCTTATAGAATTTACATAACCCATTTTACAATTTTTCCAAATTCAAACATATGATAAGAGTTCATTAAGGCATGAAATTGCCACAATTGATAAAAAGTACGTTTTGTTATTTGAGCAGGCGAGGGTAGGGAGGTTGTAATACCCTGAGATTTCCCTAATTAAAATTTTGAATCATCGATTTCACAAACTAAACCGATTTCATTAAAACGAAAAATATTTTATTTTCAAAATATATTTTGCACACTCGAAATATTTTCTCGTTTAAGCCTCAATTCCTTATGATATTTCAGCCCAAGAATCGGCCCAAAAATAGCCCATTTCAGCTCAAAATTTCAGCCCACATTTGACCCATTAATTAATCAAACATTCAAAAAAAAAAAGAGAGAAAAAAATTCAAATTTTAGATTTCAAAAATCTGCAGAAGAATGGTGCAGCATGGGCAGCTGATTTTTCTTGAAGAAACCATGGTGGTTGGTAGGATGGTTAACATATTTTAACCAAAGAAAATCCTTGACCAAGTGTTCTTCCAACCCTTGCAATTATAAGTAATGGATTGTGGTAAAGTGTGAGCACTTATTCTTTCAAAAATCTGCTGAAAATACACTCTCTTCACCTCCTCCCCCTATCTCTCGATAGACCTCATTTCACAACACACACACAGAGAAATTTTCTCTAACATTAAGGAAGATTAAAAGGGAAATCAAGGGTATCTTCTCAACCATTTGGTAAATAAGTCTTAGTTTATGATTAGATATTATGATAAGTTAAGGTTTGAGTTTGATTTAGAGCTCGATATTTATGTCCAGACGGTTGATCGTATTTGGAGAGCTCAATGTGTTAGCATCTAAGCTTCGGACGACAAGTAAGACTTATGGAACTCTTATTTCTTTCACGTGCTCATATGTTCTTCTCCTTCATGTTGAGTTCATTTTCTATGATTGAGCCTATGATGATTGATGATCCTGATGATTGTTGGGCAAAAACCCATACGCAAATGCACGTATCGCAACAAGTAATAAAGAGTGAGTAGAGTATCATTTTCACGATGAATTGGAATAAATTCAACTCAATATTGCAAAAGTAAATTTCAACTAAAACTAAACCAAATTGTAACCGAAAATAATTTTGATTGAAGAGTTTTGAGAGTGCAAAGTTTTAAGAAAAAGTGTCAGAGAAAATTCAATAATTAAACAACTCTAAAATTATGTAACCTCCTTTTAATATGGATCAATTCTTGTTAATATTTTCCTAAAATTCTTGATTAATTATAATTACTAGCTCTAAATCAAAAACAACTCCAAGTCCCTTCCGGATAACTTGTCATCAAAACTCCTAATTAGCTAATTCACTATATTCCTATGTGAATTACGCTAATTAGAAGTTAATCTAGAACAACTTAATGAGCTACCTAAGGCATACAAGTATATTCCTATCTTACACATGAATCAATTTATTTAGTTATGCAAATAAATCAAACTTTTAAGTTCTTTTATCGATAACCTATTCTAAATAACCCTACCGAGACTTCTTTAGAGTTTAGAGAATTTAATTAGAATGTTGGCCGAACAATCGAATTAAGATGAACACCATAATAAAAGAAGTAATCAATAATCAATGATTAACAGAAGAAAAAATATCAACTTTTGAATTAATCCATGAAAATCGGTTCGTACATAATCCTAGAAAAAGAAAATTAATTCATATTCATGTTAATGAATATGAACATATAAACATGAAAATAAAGAAAAGAATGAAATACTGAGGTATGAAAAACGTGATGATGATCTCGAACGCTTCCTTTAGAGCCAGTCTTCAGAATTCTTCAAGATGATCAAAACAAAAGAAAACAAGTTCTAAATATAGTACAAGAATCCTAACTAGAGAAAGAGTCGATATCTGATAAGTTTCGAGCTCTTCAGAATTCTTCTATCTTCCTCAACTGAGTCCAAGATTGATTATATTACTTGATTTCATCATGTAATAGAGTTTGACGACGTCGAGAAGTCTTTCGAATATCGAATTGTGCTCATTTTCCAAGTTGGCGGCGCCCCAGCGCCCATTTTCGGCGAATTGGGTAAGATGTTAGGTGCTTAAGAGCAGAGATGCGCGCTCCAGCGCCCATCATTAAGCCTTTGGTTCGAAAGTGGGTGCCTAAGCGCGAAATATGGGCGCTCAAGCGCCTGTTGTTGAACTTTTCCACTGCGATCGAGCTCTTGGGCGCTAAACTGGGCACTCCACCGCCCAGTTCCGAAAGTTTTCGCCTTCAGTACGTTCCTTGGGCGCTTGGACGCCCATGTCCGTCGATGTTTTCACATGTTTCGACTTCTTTGATGTTTCATTTCTTCATTCCAATGGCTATTTTCGCGATTTTAATTATCTTATTGGGCTTCTGAATGAGTATATCTCTTTCTCAAATATTTAACACCCAAATCAAATAATTTCAAGATAAAAATATGATAATTCCACACAAAAATATGCCTAAAATGTAATGCAATTATGGAATTATCAAATACCCCCAAACTTAATCGTTGCTCCTAAAAATATCAAATATTTTTAGGCCTATAGAGATGGCAACCTCACCCCAGAATGAAAAATACACAAGTATTCTCGACTCATGTTCAACTCTATATCAAACATCAAATTCATCATGCCATGTCCTTTCAAAACATAGTTCAAATCTTCGGGGTCGTATGATGATCAATCCCTGTGTAAGTGTGTGAATGATTAGTCCCCAAAACTCAAGTTTATTTCAAACAAGACGATTCATGACTAAGACATTCGTCCTAACAATTTTATCGGCTCGTTCTTCGTTCCAATTT
>JACFYI010003452.1:329048-346958 GCA_014898755.1 Handroanthus guayacan | reverse complement strand
AGAGAGAGAGAGAGAGAGAGAGAGAGAGAGAGAGAGAGATTGGTGTAATCTTGTTTCTGGGATATAATAAGTTAATTGAGGATTTTATTTTAAAATGTGTATAAATAAGTTTTAAGAAGATCTCCTAATTACGTTCATAGTGAGTTTGAGATCAAGTTCCATCTTCGGAAGCCCATTTATTCTTTCATTTGACTAAATTCAAAAATCTATTCCTTCTAAGATATTACTGAAATTTTAATCTATATCCATATCTACATCTATTTATCTAAGTCTACGTCTGTCTATCTATATATATCTATACGTATACTAATTATAAAAGTATGAATAGCAAAGTGGTTTAGTCCAATTTTTTGTATGTACGAAAACACCCACATATCATTAGGTTATAATATTCATTAGGCATGACATTTGAGCAAATTCAATCCAAATTTATAAAATACTAAAAATATTAAATTTAATTATTCCCATTTGCAAGTTCCATGACTAATAAATACATAAATTTTTAATTAATCTTTCAATATATTTTTCTTACATTTTCATTTTAATTCATTTCAAGTAAATATCTAATAAATATTTTCAATATATATTTTTAATTTATTTCAATTAAATATTAAACGTATTTTTCAATGTCCCTTTTTTTTTATAGGAAATTAGTAAAATTGACTTTTGAGATTAATAAGTGAATGTTGTTTCAAAAATATTGACTAATGTAAATTAGTTACTTCCAATTTTTTCTAAAAAATATTGCTCCTCACAAATTAATGAAAATCAAATAGGTCATCAATTGAGACTATACAAAAATATAGGCACGGATATTAAAAAAGTTGTTGTGACATTAAGATTGCAATTAGATATACAAATTTGTAACAATCCAAAAATTCTCCTAAATAAATTTTCAAATACTTGCTTTTAATCGGTAAACATTTTTTCAACTTTTTGAGATTTTTTTCACAACAAAAACTATTTTATCACTTCCGAAAAATCTTTCTTGCACCCGAAAATTATCATATACATTATTTTGGCCCAAAAAAAAATTTTTAGCCCAAACTTTGGCTTGAAATTTGAGTCCAAAACTTACTAAACCCAACCTATTATACTATAAATTATACATACACAAAAATATATACATATATGTGTGTATGTTTGAAAGCTCGGCCAAGCCCTCCTCTAATTACTTGAATACTGTGTTTTATAATTCAAATTAATTCCCAACCAAGTGTAATTTAGACATGAGGCCAATTGGCATGAGTCATAGAAACTTGAAACCTTCCACACAGAATTTGGAAATGCCAATTGATATCCCAAACTTAGTCTACAAGTTTGGCTTTGTCTTGCAAGACAACGACTTCTTCCTTGCTTCAACCTCTTCATTTTCTCTACACACATAATTATCTCTAACTTTTTAATAAAATTCTCCAAGCTTCAAACACTACAAGTGATTTCAAGATTTAAAGCTAGAGAAGGGGAGGATTTAGGGTAAGTTTTGAAAAGATTTATTTAGGATTTTATAATGAATAAAGGGACATGAATTTATAGCATGGTATCTAATCTCTTTTGGTATTTTAGGAGGATCAAGATTTATAAATGAGATACTCTCTTGAAACTTGGAAATTCCAAAGCTAAGGAAGGTAAAAATTATGGTTAATTTTTTATTTCCATGAGCTTTCATCTTATACCTTAAAACCCATTCTATTGATTGAAGGTGATCTTCTGGTACCATCCTTAGAACCATTGTTTAATAAATGAAATCGTTGGACACTCTTAGACCATTGAACTTAAATATGATGAAGTGTCTAAGTAATCTTTGATATTAATAGGTGGTTAATGTAAAGAATATTTTTTATTAGAAGCATATTTTGGAACTTGAGTTGAGGATTAAAATATAAACACACACACGCACACAAACCCATTTCTCTCGGGTATACCTACGGCCCTACAATACCTTTAACTTCTAAAGTTTAAAAACTCACCTTAATTTTATCAAATAAGCCCATATAACATACCGTTAGAAATCATATCAAGTGTAAATGATTTTAAGATTAAGAATTACTCAAAATTATGGAAAAAAAAAATCCTAAAATGCTATTGGAAAATAACATGCCAGGGCTACCGAGAACGAGGGCAGTAGCATGGGAGAAGCTTTGAATGGATACAGATGAAGATCCAATCGTTAGATCGTCGATCAGAAGCTACCATTAGAAAAATCATCAAGTTAAGATATTTATAAAGATAAAATCACACCGTTAAACTATAAGGAACTTTGGGATAAAGGATTGGAATAAGCACTGTCATTCTTCGAGATGTGCTAACTTAGAAGTTTGATCTTAAATGACTAGGTGATTTTGCTTGGAATATGTTTGGGAAAATTAGAAACATATTGTGGGTTGTGATCAAAGAATTGAGGTAAGGATTATGGCTATCCCTTGTGCTCATTAATAATAGAATCCTTTGCATCATGATTTCATTACTTTGATTAAAATGAGCATGAGCTTAGAATTGCTATTGTTATTCCTTGTTGGATATCATGAATTCTTTACCTTGTTTAGTGATGACTATGGACATTTGAATCTTATTGTAGTCATTTTCTTTGTTAATCAATGTTTTTGATAACTTTGTGTTAGGAAGCCTTGGATATAACACCCCGAAAATTTTTCTAATTAAAATTTTGAACCTTTACTTTTTAAACAATAATTCATTTCCATTATCACGAAAAATTAGTGTTAAATAAGTTTCTTGCATTCGAATACCGTTTTCTTGTATCGTTTCAGCCTAATAAGCTCCTTAAGCCCAATAAAATGAACCTAAACTGAACCATAATTAGTCTAGCCAATTTTGGCCCAAATTTAATATTTCAAAAAAATAATAATAATAATAGAAAATTACAGCTACAAAAACGATAGCTTGTATTCCAATAGATGGGATCTCCATCACACCCCATCAATCCATTAATCCATACTTAGTTTCTTTGAAAAGCTTAATTAATTATATAGAGAGACCTTGGCCCAATAAAAGCTTCTTCAAATTTTTAAAAATAAACTTTAGATTTATAATTTACAAATAGCACATTAAAAATGACCTTTTGGAAAATGTGGCTTTCACACGAAAAAAAAAAGAAGAAAAATTGCCGAGAGTGAGTGCTTAAGCGTCTACTCTGGTGCCCCAGTGCTCGTTTCCAGTGAGTAAAATCACTCTTTGAGCGCTCGAGCACTCAAACCTGAGGTGAAATTTACTATTTTGGTACTCAAGTGCTCGAGCGTGCACCCACATGCCCAATCCACTATCCAAATCTTTACATTCTGACTTTGTTTTCTTAACCCGTGACCATATTTAACCTGTCTAAACATGTTTAAGACTTCGAATTAAAATTCTTCCTAGTCCTTAGTCCAAATTCGAATCGTTTATTTGATATGATTGGCAGATTTAATATGTACCCATAGTGGCATTATGTTTTAGATATGTTCCGATATGTTCAACTTATTCCAAGCCTATATGAATGTATGTACGTTGGACCCTCGAAATTTTTAGGGTTATACGTTGGGCCCTCGAATTTTTTAGGGTTATCGGATTAGGCAATATTGGATCGACAATCTGAGCCCCTGGAATTCTTGTTTGTTGGGTAGACCGAAAGAGCCTGTAGGCCGGGTTCTGAAGGGCTACTCTAAAGCAGTGGGGTCGACTGTACTTTCCAGTATGTTTAATGCTCCTTGAGGGTGCATTAGAGGCATAAGGATTGTATGTGAATATGTGTTAGAATTATAAGGGTGACAGATCCACCAAACGTTTGATTCAACCTTATAAGTTTGTTAACATGAATGTGACATATAATTTATGAAATTCGTTTGTTCTGTCCATTCTGTTTGATCCAAAATGTTATATGAGATCACATTTATGTTTTTGTTCCTGATATGCTTATCGTTGAATCTAGTACTCCATGTTCTATTCCATAAGTTTTACTGGGTCGGTGAACTCATAATTCCATTAACAATATGTAAGGAGTTAGCTCTGTGGGCCAGTTGTTTGGGAAACTCCCCATTAGCAAGAGGGTTTTCTTTTGGAATTATGTAATTAAGAATGTATTTTGACTTGTCGTTTGGACTTTTGGCTTGTGTAGAATGAAGTTTAGTCATGATGTATTTTTAAAGAAATTTTTATGGCTTGTAATTGTAGCTTGTTGAGAATTTAGTATGGAATGAATGTGTTATTTCCTGTTTATGATTCTAGAAAGTTATCCGTTCATGAGAAGCGTTCTACATCACGGGGCAGAATGCATTGAGACCCTGGGGTACTACAGGTAGTATCAGAGCCTAGGATAAGAAACCTCGATGGTTTAGATTCATAGAATTTTGCCTTTTATTCTCATTTCTTGTCACTAACCTTATTCGTTTTATTTTGACGTGATAGATGGACAAGCGCAAGAATCAAGTAAGCGAGTGGACCAGTTCTGATTCCGACCATAGCAACAGCGATAGCAACATTGGGCCTCTTAAGAAACAAAAGATCGATTATGAGGCCATTATCAAAGATATAAAAAGGGAAAGAGACTATTGGAAGGATGCTTATCTCAAAGAGCATCATTTATACCAAATCTACAGTAAGTGGGCCCGAGAAGAGATAGAGAAAATGGTGTCAAGGTACCGATCACAGCACTATAACTTCAAGAATATGGTGGGCAAAAATCGACATTGCTTTAATCACATCAAGGGAGATTTGATAGCCAAGGTTAAAGAGGTTTTTAGACAAGCCATGGAAGCCATGGTAGGCATGAAGTGGGTTGCTCAGGACTACATAAAAAAGGAAGTCATCTCGAGGCTCCAGGTAACATAGATCCCCTCGATGTTTGGTGAGGGAATTATGAGAGACTCAATGCCACGCTCTACGGTCCCAAGGTCATGGATACCCCTTACTATAAGTCGTGGAGCAAAGACCCTCTACTGCCCCTTCGAAAGCCCGAGAAAGGCATGAATGACGCCTCGTATCAATGTGAGGTCTCTACCTCTTCCTCTTTCGTGAGGAGTTAGAGATGACGATGCACATCTCGCTTGGGTAGAGCGGACTTTGGCGGAGTTAGACGATAGGAGGGATCGGAGTAGAGCAGGAGGCAAGGTCGAGGGTGAGCATGGTGGGGATGACAACGAGTCGGAGGAGGATCCGAAAGAGGAGCTAGAGGAAGAGGAGCTCGAGGAGGATCCTCGAAGTATGCCGAACGCATGATTTGGTGGTTGAGTGAAGTTGGATTGTGGGTTTTTCTTTTCTTTTTTCTCTTTCTTTTAAGTATTGTACATGTGATAAGAATGATCTTTAGTATGTGATCTTTTGTATGTTAGTAGGGGTTCTAGCTTAGTATGGCTAGGAATTTTTGTATAGATCTTAGTATTTAGGAATTCCCCTTTTGATATGGTTATCAAGCTATCTTTCTTTTTCGTTTTAAAGATGGTTCCACAACCATAGAAGTTTGCATATGTAAGCATCACATTTTAAGTAATAAATGAAAAGTTCTTTAAGTTTCTCGCGACTTAAAATTCTTCCCAACCTATGCTTTATGTATTCTCACGCTCCCCTATGCACTCAAATAACGATGAATTGCTACTAAAACCTAACTCTACGAATTTCAGATCGAAATGGCATCTAGTGGCAATACATCCCGTAACAAATCCACAAGAAAAAGAGGGAGACGTAGAGGGCTATTATTCGAGGAAATTAGGGCATCTGACACACATAATAATATTGAAAACATAATATCCCGTCAAGAGCACTATGAGCTGGATCCCTAAGCACGTGACGAGCCTCGTTAGAGAACCCTTCCGCGAAACAAGCCAGTGACTGAGTAACTTCTTACCCTACTACGACAGGCCCCAAATCGGGACCAACCACGAGAACAACCGAGACAAAGATAGGAGGAGAAATTAGATAATAAGATGTTGGCTAGGTTCATAAGGTTTAACCCACCCAGTTTCGATGGTGAACTTAATGATTGAAAAGCCGAATTCTGGTTGTCCGTAGTGGAAAAAACTTTCCAAGTGTTGAACTACTTAGACTCTCAGAAAATAAAATATGCTACTTATCTATTTGAGGGGACCGCATGCCACTGGTGGGCAATTGTAGAAAGAAAATGGGAAAAGACGGGATCGAGGAATATTGGGAACGATTCCGGGAAGAGCTTCTAAAGAAATTTATTCCGCAGGTAATTAGAGACTTACGAGAAAATGAGTTTATGAGATTAATTCATGGGTCACTATCTGTGGACAAGTATGAAGCCTAGTTTAATCGGCTCTTTCAATATGCCTCACACGTGTTGGCAAACAAAAAGAGGCAACGGAAAAAGTTTGTAGAGGGCCTAAGACTTGATTTAAGGTAAGCATTAGCCATAAATTGGCCCTATAATTATGACAATATCGTTGATATGGCAATGGAACTTGAGGCAGAGCTTTAGGAACTCTGCAAGATAGAGGATAAGAAAAAAGAAAAAATGGATGAGCAAGTCTGATTCTAACAAAGGAAAGAAAAGCTTCTTTAACAAGAAGCCTAAGATGGGGAATATGTCTGAACCAGTAGATAAGGGTATGGCTCTGATGACTCCAGGGAAAGTGAGTTGTAGGTTTTGTGGGGGCACTACTCACGCAGGAGAATAGTGCTGGAAAAAGCAGGACAAATATTTTGTTTACGGCAGCGATCAACACACTATTAAAGATTGCCCAAAAAGCCGTAAAGGTGGGAATGCAGGGACGCATAATTAGCAATCGGGCACAGCTGGGCATCCCCAGGTCAAAGCTATAGCCTACGGCTTGATAGGAGAAGAAGGCACGGATCCCACCCAAGTTGTGAAAGGTAAAGTTATCATTTAGAATTTTATTTGTAAAACTCTCTTTGATCTTAGTGCAATGCATTCCTTTATTTCACTTGATTGTGCTAGGAGATTAGACTTGCCTTCTGAAAATATGATAATATCCTATGAGATTCATATTCTAGTAGGAGGATGCTACCAGACTAGGATAAGATACTTGCGATGCCCTGTGATTATAGAAAACCAGAACTTTAACGTAGATCTAATCTAACTGCCAATCTAGGACTATGACCTCATTTTGGGAATGGATTGGCTATTCCAACATCAAGCTGTAGTTGACTGTTATGCTAAAACAGTCAAGTTGGGTACTGAAGTCGAAGTTGGTACCAAAAGCACACTCAAGAATTATGGTATACCTACCATTTTAGCAGTAAGGGTTAGAAAGATTATCAAGAATGGGGGACAAGGACTTTTGGCCTATTTGATAAATAAATCTCAGGATAAAGTTGAGATGAAAAATGTTAAGGTGGTTAATGAATTCCCTGAGGTATTTCAGGAAGAATTGAATTCGCTAACCCAGATAGAGAAATTGAATTTGTAATTGAAACCATTCCTGGGTAGTGCCATTTTCAAAAACCCCCTACAAAATGGCATTAGCAGAGTTAAAGGAGTTAAAAAAATAATTACAAAAACTGCTAGAGAAAAATTTTATATGATCGACCTTTTAGCCTTGGGGAGTTCTAGTCCTATTTGTGAAAAAGAAAGACATGTCGCTAAGGATGTGCATCGATTACAGAGAATTCAATAAAGCGACCATAAAAAACAAATACCCCTTACCCTACATAAATGAATTGTTTGATCACCTTCAGAGGTCTGCTATTTATTCTAAATTGGATTTAAGATAGGGGTATTATCAATTAAAAATATGGAAAGCGGATATTTCTAAAACTGTATTTAATTCTCGTTATGGTCATTTTGAGTTTGTAGTAATGCCCTTTGGGCTAAGAAATGTTCCAGTAGCATTTATAAACTTAATGCATCAAGTGTTTCGCCCATACCTCGATTGCTGTGCTGTAATCTTCATAGATGATATTTTGGTTTACTCCAGATTAGAAAGGGAGCATGAGGGAAATTTACGAATTGTCCTCCAAAGTTTAAAAGAACACAAGTTGTACACCAAATTCAATAAATGTGAATTTTGGCTTAAGATGGTGACTTTTTTGGGACACATTATATCACAAAGTGGGTTAGAAGTGGATCCAGAGAAAGTTGAAACAGTCCTTAAGTAGAAGAGACTGGAAACAGTTACTAAAGCGAGAAGTTTTCTGGGATTGGCTAGATATTATCGAAAATTTATCCAGAACTTCTCTAAGTTAGCCGGACCACTCACTAGATTGACCCAGAGGGATCGAAAATTTGTATGGGAGCAACGGTGCGAAGAGAATTTCTTGGAGTTAAAGAAAAGATTGACGACAACTCCAATACTCGCACAACTTGATAGGTCAGAAGAGTTTACTGTTTTTACTAACATCTCAAAGGAAGGGTTAGGCTGTGTTCTAATGCAGAAAGACAAAGTAATCGCCTATGCCTCAAGAAAATTGAAAAATCATAAGTTGAACTACCCCACTCATAATTTAGAGTTAGGGGCGGTAGTCTTTGCCTTAGCAAAATAACGTCATTATCTGTATGGAGCAAGGGTGGAGGTTTTCACTGACCATAAGAGCTTAAGGTATATCTTTAGTTAGAAAAATCTGAACTTGAGACAACGACGATAGATGAAATTCCTAGAGGATTGTGATTTCACCATCACTTCTCACCCAAAAAAGGCAAATATCGTTGCAAATGCTCTAAGCCGAAAAGGAAAGTTGACAAACTTGAGCATCTACCTTAAGATATAAAGCGAGATCCTAATGGCCCAAGAAGAAGATGATTGGGTTCAGAAGCTTAAGGGTGACATTAGACCTATCTTTAGGATCGACACTGATGGATTATTACAATTTCAAAATTGAGTTGTTGTTCCTGCACGGAAAAGGGAAATAGTGCTATTTGCAGCACATCAGACAAAGTTTTTAGTGCATTCTGGAGGAACAAAAGTGTATAGGATTTGAAATAGAAGTTCTGGTGAGAAGGAATGAAGGAGGGCATAGCTGGCTCTATCCAAAAATGTCTGACTTGCCAACTTGTGAAAGCGGAGCATAAGAAACTGTCTAAAAAGTTACAACCGCTCACAATCCCAAGTTAGAAGTGGGATCAGATCACCATAGACTTCATGACGGGTCTACCTGAAGTGCATGGTGGATGTGATAGTATTTGGATTGTGGTTGATAGGCTTACAAAGTTGGCACATTTTCTTTTTGTCAAAACCCAGTACAATGTTGAAAATTTTTTCGAGATTTACGTCAAGGAGATAATACGATTACATAGAATACCCTTAAAGTATTATCTCTGCCAGGAACTCGAAATTTACGACAAGGTTATAGAGGAGCTTGCAAGAACATTTGGCGACGAAATTGCTATTTAGTACAACTGCTCATCCCCAGACTGATGGATAGTCAAAAAGGGTAATTCAAACCCTGGAACATATGCTACGAGCATGTGTTTTGAATTTCCCTGTAAATTGGGATAAGCATCTATCCTTGGTGGAATTACCTATAATAACATCTATCAAGCCTCTATTCAGATGGCACTATACGAGGTATTGTATGGTAGAAGGTGCAGATCACCCCTTTACCAGGACATAGATGAGACGAAGAGCACCTCGAATCTAGAGAAAGATGCGCTGCGACCTGAGATGATTCAAGAAGCAATAGATAAGATTCAAATCATTAAGAAAAATATGAAAACAGCTCAGGATCGCTAGAAAAGCTATGTTGACAAGTGAAGAAAAGATTTAGAGTTCAGTGTTAGAGATTAGATATTTTTGAAAATTGCTCCGTGGAAGGAAATTTGGAGAATGGGCAAGAGTGGAAAGTTAAGCTTAAGATACACGGGACCTTTCGAGATTGTGGAACGAATTGGTCCAATAGCATACCAACTGGATCTTCCACCAAACCTCATTGGAATTCACGATATATTTCACATATCCTAGTTACAAAAATATCATCCTTGACCCTCACTTGATATCGAACATCTTGATGTTCCCCTCTAGAGCGATCTTACCTATGTAGAGCAGCTTGTACAAATCCTAAATTTTCAAGTTCGTGAACTTAGGAATCGTAGGATACCTCAAGTTAAGGTACTTTGGAGAAATTAGAAAACAGAAGAAGCCACTCGGGAACGTGAGGATGAAATGCAAGACAAATATCCTCACTTGTTTGAATAAAGTATGAATTTGAGGACCAGATTCTTTTGGGGGGGGAGGGAGTGCAACACCCCAAAAATTTTCCTAATTAAAATTTTGAACCTTTGTTTTTCAAACAATAATTTGTTTCCATTATCACAAAAAATTATTTTAGTGTCAAATAAGTTTCATGCATTTGAAAAATTTTCTTGCATTTGAACTCTATTTTCTTGTACCGTTTCGGCCCAATAAGCTACTTAACCTCAATAAAATGAGCCCAAATTGAACCACAATTTGTCCAACCAATTTTGGCCTAAATTTAATATTTCAAAAAAAACAATAGAAAATTATAGCTACAAAAACGGCAACTTGTATTCCAATAGATAGGATCTCCATAACACTTCATCAATCCATCAATCCATGCTTAGCTTCTTTGAGAAGCTTAATTAATTATATAGAGAGGCCTTAATCCATTTTTTCTTGCTTAGATGACCCCTATCCTCTTCTATAAGTAAGCTTCTTATAGCAAGACAAAACTACTCTTGCATTTACATCCCTCTCACACTCAAATGATAGCACATATTTTCTTGCACAAAATAAGCACATCTCTTGCACTTCAACCAATATTTGCAAAAGGGTAAGGAGTAAGAGACCACTCCTTAGCCATTGGTAAGGCTGGATTAAGAATGTGAATAAGCATGTATGTTAAGGCTGTGAATAGAGCTTAAATAAACATGTGATCTTCCATTTATAGGTGCTTGAATCAAATCTTGTGGAGCCACTCACACTTTGATAAGAGCTTAGGACCTAAGAGTAAGACTTATGGACTTCCCTCCTTGCTTCTATAAATATGCTTTGATCATCATTCTATTGCAAGATATGTTTATGTTGAGCCTATGTGATTATGATTCGTGTTAATACCTTTGTATTCAAATGGCTCAATATTTGGTGATCTTTGTTGTGACCATAATTGTTCTTGAAAATATATTGATTTGGCTACCTATGGACCATGGACTTTGGACTATGGAAGAACCCTTGTGACAAAAATAGAAGAGAAGAAAAATATGGACTTAAAAGCAAGATTTACGAACTAATACCATGTTTCTTCAAATTTTTAAAAATAAACTCAGATTTATAATGTACAAATGTCACATAAAAAATGACCTTTTGGAAAATGTGGCTTTCACACAAAAAAAAGAAGAAAAATTGCGGAGAGTGAGCGCTTAACCCACTCTGGCGCCCCAGTGCTCATTTCCAATGAGTAAAATCACTGTTTGAGTGCTGGAGCACCCAAACGGGCGCCCAAGCGCTCAAAACCTAGGCAAAATTTACTATTTCCCTGCGCAAGCACCCAAACGTGTGCCCAAACACCCAACCTAGTGTCCAAATCTTCACGTTCCGACTTTGCTTGGTTAACCTGAGACCACATTTAACCTCTTTGAACATGTTTAAGACTTTGAAATAAAATTCTTTCTAGTTCTTAGTCCAAATCCAAATCATTTGTTTAATATGAACGGCCAATTAAATATGTACTCGTAGTAGCTTTATGTTTTAGATATGTTCTGATATGTTCAGTTTGTTCCAACTCTATATAAATGTGTGTATGTTGGGCCCTCGGAATTTTCAAGGGTATTGGATTGGGTGAAATCGGATCAACAATCTAAATCCCTGGGAATTCCTGTTTGTTGGGTAGACCGGAAGAGCCCCGAAGATAGGGTTCTGAAGGGCTATTCTAAAGCATGTTGGGTCGATTGTGTTTTCTAGTATGTTTGACCCTCCTTGAGGGAGCATTGGAGGGATAAGAATTGTATTGAATATGTGTTAGAGTTATAAGGGTGATAGATCCACCAAATATTTGATTCAACCTTATAAGTTTGTTGACATAAATGTGGCATATGATTTATGAAACCCATTTGTTCTGTCCGTTCTGTTTGATCCGAAATGTTATATGAGACCACATTCCTATTTTTGTTCTTAATATACTTATCATTGAATCTTGTACTCCATGTTATATGCCATAAGTTTTACTGGGTCAGTGGACTTATGATTCTATTAACAATATGTAGGGAGTTAGCTCTGTGGACCAGTTGTTTGGAAAGCTCCCCATTAGCATGAGGGTTCTCTTTTGGGATTATGTAATTAAGAATGTATTTTGACTTGTTGGTTTGTTTGGACTTTTGGCTTGTATAGAATGAAGTTTAGTCGTGATGTATTTTTAAAGAAAATTTTTACGGCCTGTAATTGTGACTTGTTGGGAATTTACTACGGAATAAATGTGTTATTTCTTGTTTATGATTTTAGATAGTTATTTGTTCGCGAGTAGGATTCTGAGTAAATTTGTTTGTGTATTATTTGAATCGGACAATTTGTGTTTGTAAACCCATATATTTGTTTGTGTGTTGGGCCTGAACGAACCACCAGAGAGACGACTGGGCGGTATTGGACCGACTGTTGTCTCCTGCGAGCTTTTCCCATTTGTTGGACAGATTCACAATTGCTTGGAGGTAGGCATTCTAGGGGACTGTCCTAAGGCACGCGGTTGACCATGCCGAATTGGCCATATCTTTACTCCCCTTTGAACGGCCACTAGAGGGAGAGGCTAGAGGGATAAGGGATTGATTTGATATGAACCAATCTGGTTCGATATGTATATGTTTGGAAGTGATAAGGCTGACAGATCTACCAAATACTAGTTCTACCATTCTGTTTGTTTATATGTGTGACATTCAGCTCTTGAGCCTATTGATTGGATTGGTTATTGTTTGAACTAGCTTTTGTCCATTGAATTTTTGAATTCATTATGTGATTCATCTCTCATTTATTGAACTTCCTGAGCTCATTAATTGTTTCGTACTTGTTTGTTGAACTATCCGAGCTTAATGATTAATTTACCTCTCAATTATTGGACTTCTGAAATTTTTTGTTGTTATCGACTTTTGATCCATGTGTTCATTCACCTTACCATTCTATTCCTAGCTATAACTCCTTACTAAGTCATTCGAACTTATTTTATAAATTTTAACATGTGTAGGTGAACAATTTCTGGGATTTTACCTGGCTTGGAGATTTGAGACTTTTATTTTTCCTGAATGAGTTTGTGTATAAGCATAATGGATGCAACTTTGTAATTGAGGGGAAGAATCATTGGAATTGTAAATAAATTTTGTGAGTACATGCGGTTGCTTATGTTCTGTACTCTCAAGTTTAAATTAGAGACTCCCTGAGTTTTGGAAGTCACTGGGCAAGAAATTCAAAATTGTAATAGTTAGTAGTATCCTTATTTATCCATGAACTTATGATATATCAGGAAGTTATTGTTATAAAGTTTGATATCTTATAGGTTATTAGAGTTTTGAGGCTTGTAATGAGTATGTATTTGATTATAGAATGAATAAAATTTTTTGCTGCATCATAAATTGAGAATTTCTTTAGAGTCTCTCCCCATAAGTTGCGAATCCGGCCTAGGACGGATGTTCTGGATTCGGGTGATTACAAAATTAGCTACAATTTTTTCATTGAAAATGTAAAATTTTAAAATAACAAAACTACTAGTTATTTACGATCAATTTTAGAGCTAAAGTTAGCTATGAAAGCATAAGCTTCGGATTCAACTAGGATCAGTTGCAATCATATTTCCCTAGGTGACCTTATCTATGTAATTGATCATAGGTAAAATCTTACTTTTGCCAAGAAAAATTCATAGCCCTAACTAAAAAATTAATTTTTTAGAATTTTTTCATAATGTATATCTAGATTTTTGTTAATGTTGAGTAAATCTACAATTTTACCTATATGTCTATCTATCTACATGTACACTAATTATAAAAGTATAAAAAACATATTAGCTTCTTTTCTTCTTATATGTACAAATATATTCTTATATAATTAAATTATAACAATATTGATCACCACGTATAACATTTTGGTAAATGATCAATTGTTAGATACCACATCTCTAATGGAGTAGATGCAATAACCCTTGCTTCTTTCTATATTTGACAATCAATATATAGATATATAGATATATATATATATATTTGAGGAAAAGATCAAATATTATTGATCAAGAATGAAAGAAATACATCATCAACCTAACAGTAGTGCCTAACAGCTTCGGGAATTTCAGTTCCAAAAGTAGAGTCAGTAACATGAATTTGTGCCAAAGCATGAGCAAGCTTATTTAAACTATGTCTACGAAATACAAACAAAACATATTCAAAGCAATGATGAAAATCATGACAAGCTGTGACAATATGAACATAAGGGGCATAGCATTCCTCGAACTGATTAAGGGCAGAAATCACCACTTAACAGTCACCTTCCACTACAACATTTCTCTATCCCTTGTTAGCAACAATAGAGATCGTGAATAGGGCGCCGGTAGCTTCAACCTCAATTGGTGATGGTGCCCATGTCTGCTTATAACCTCCCACCAAATGCAACTCCCTTCATCATTCTGCGCAATGATCGCGATTCGGAAGAAGTCTGAATCGCTGGGAAAAGCACCATCAAAGTTCACTCTAATAAATCCATGGTTGGGTGGTATCCATCTTTCGTAATCATCATTTCTAATGAGTCCTGATGTCTGAAGTACAAGATACTCCGCATGTTGCACTACCTTTGAAATTAGGGTATCTGTCTTATCAAACTCTTGTTTGTTCCTAGCCTACCAAAGGCTCCAATAAAGCACAGCGAACCAAGAGAATTCTAATGGTGAAAGAGCTTGATGAACCTATCTCAACCACCGGAAGGGGTTGTTAAAATTGAAACATCCAATAGTTGAGTACGAACCTGCCTTATCCAACATTTCTCTCGTTTTTGAGCACTCCATCAACAAGTGTTTAATTATTTCCACATTATTTTCGCATCAAAAACAGATTAGATCCACCGAAACATGCCATCTAAGAGATTCATTTTGACAGGCATAATGTTTTTAACTACTTGCCGAAGAAAGATGTTTATGCGCGTGTCTTCCAAATAAAGTTCCGTTCTTTTGTCTCCTGTCCATTGGTGCCTTCGTTAAGCTAGTTCCTTCTGGATCAACTCGCCTATCTGGCTAAATAATAACATTTTTGAATAGAGAAGTGACCGTTAGCCGTAAGCTGCCAAATTAATTTGTCATCAGTTTTTAGATTACCCAATGGAATTGCCAGGATGCATTGTACATCAATAGGCCAAAACGTTTGCTGGATAAGCTCCACATTTCAACATTTATGGTCTTCATCATAAGGTGAAACACAAGTTAAATATTCGTATCCCTTGGCTTGGTTGTAATAATCCAAGCATCATTTTCTACAAGAAGCCACATATCCCTTCGTACATCAACTTTATTACCTTTCCCAATTCTCTATCTACATCCCTTGATGAGCAGAGGATGAACAGAATAGATATCCCTACAAATGGCCGAGAGATGCATTCCAAGCTTCGCCTCGAAAAAGTTTGAATCGAGAAAGTATTTAGCCTTAAACCCTTTAGCCAGGAGCAAATTTGGATTAGTTAGAATTCTCCAACCTTGTTTCGTAAGGATGGCTTTGTTAAAGCTTCCAAGATCTCTAAAACCCATCTCTCCATACCATTTTGCCACTATTAGTTCCTCCCAACCTAGCCAATTAAGTCCAGTGGAATATTCTCCTCTCTTCCAAAAATGCTTAATGATGGTTTCAAGGTCTTGAAGGAAAGAGTTTGGCAAAAGGAAGCACCCCATGATATATGTCGGAATACGCCTGGAGCACCAAGGACTTCCCTACCTGCTCTTGAAAGTGTCTTGTCACTCCATCCTTGGACACATCTCCACATTAGCTCTCAAATATAAGAAAAAATAGTTTTTTTTGGATTTGTCGATTATCGTAGGTAAATCCAAATAAGCATCATACTTCTCAACCACCTAGACTCCAAACGTTTGGCTAACATGTTCTTTGGTATGTGCATTAGTCAACTTACTAAACACAAATGCTAATTCTTGGAAATTCACCAGCTGACCTGAAGCTTCCTCATGCATCTCCAATACCCTTTGCATTATCGTGGCAGCCTCCGGAGTAGCATGGCTGAATAGTGAAGTATCATTAGCAAAGAATAAATGGGATATTGGTGGTGCTCTTCGAGTAGTAGAGATCCCATAAATATCCTGCTAGTTCTCCTCCCTCCTAATGATAGCGATGAAGCCTCTACACATAAGATAAACAGATAAGGTGATAAGGGATCTCCTAGTGGAGTCCTCTAGTAGGACACACAAATCCAAAGTTATGACCATTAAGTAAGAAAGAATATGTAATAGAGTTCATGCAACTAAGGATAAGATTGATAACTCTTAGTGCCAAGCCAAGATGAGACAACATGCAGTGTAAGAATGACCACTCCACTTTGTCATATGCCTTACTCACATCTAATTTCAAGGAAAAAAAGACCACATTTGCCCTTAATCCTAGTTTTCATATGGTGGTTAATTTCAAATGCTACTAGGACATTATCCGTAATAAGCCTATTAGAAACAAATGCTGATTAGGTCTCGAAAATGATAGAACCTAGAATAGGTTTAAGCCGATTAGTAAGGACTTTGGATCCAATCTTGAAACATACTTATTAAAGCTTATCAGAGGCATTGAGTGATATGAATAGGTTGATTGGTCTTAGGTATGAAAACAACATTAGTATGATTAAAGTTAGGAGGTACAATTACACAGTTAAGGAAGTCAAGGCAAACCAAGTGACATTGTTACCAACGATATGCCATAATTTTTGATAAAATAAAAGAGACATAGCATCCGGTCCTGGGGACTTCTTAGGATGCATTTGGAATAAAACTATTTTGATCTCCTCAACTATAAAGGGCCATATTAGTCTCCGATTTATCTTGTCCATAATTCAGGGTTCAACCGCCTCGAGCATAGAATCAATATCAAGCTGCGATGGGTTAGTAGTGGCAAAAATTGTATTAAAATGAGTCAAAATCCAATCCTTAATCTTCTCTGGTTCCATACACTATCTTCATGAATCGTTTTGTAGGCCCTCAATCTTGTTAATTTTGGCTCTTGCTAAAGCTTTGGAGTGGAAAAAGCTAGTGTTTCTATTCCCATCATTCATCCAATTAAGTGCCACATTGTCTCTTCAGGATCAAACAACATGTTAAGTTCCTTCTTTACCAAGTTCTGCTCACTTTTATTCTCAGTTGTGGTTGGGTTTCACCATAAGCTTTGCCAATCTATCCCTACATGGTCTAATTCTTTTTCCTAACATTTCCAAAGGTGGTAAGCTCCCAATGTTGTATGTGAGATTTGCGCTCTTCTAATTTTTCCATGAAGCCATTATGTTCTCTCCTTCAATTGGTCCTCTCCAATGCTTCCTTAGCCACCCGTTCAAAATTCGGGTCTTTGAGCCACATCGCCTTGAATTGAAATAATTTCTTGCGATGGTGGTGCCATAGTAGACTCTGTGTTTAAGTGTAGCTTGATCGGGGCATGATCTAAGCTTCCAAAGCGCTGGTGAATAACCTGGTGGCTATGACATAATTCAGTCCAAGATTTAGTGGATGAAGTCTTATAATTTTGGGGTCTGTATGTAATTCTAAGTTATTAAGTAGTTGAGTCTGTAATACAAATGAAATTTTCAAGTCCATGTTTGGTCTTTAAATTTTAATGTGATAAATAAAAAAACAAATGACATGACTTGTCACTCATTCTTTTTTAAACAAATTATGCACAATCGGGTAATAACTGACCAAGTCAAATTTGATGCAAGATTTATTTCACTCATATATGATATATGTTAATACATTCAAATCATTGAGGAAAGGGAAAAAAATCTAATAACTAATATTTGTTTGTCTTAAATTTAATAATGATTTAATAACTTC
>JACFYI010003452.1:310796-328948 GCA_014898755.1 Handroanthus guayacan | reverse complement strand
ATATGTAAGGGTCTTTGTATGGAACATTAATTGGTTTAACCATTCCATATTATAAGTAATGTTAGAGACGAAAATGGATTTAAGAAAAACTACACTTCTAGTGAGAGTTGGTGTGCCTTCAATTGAGGATATCTATTCACAAGTAGTGTTCCTAATCTGTTCCTTATTGTGTTTTAGCAAATATAATTCCTAGTTACCCGAGTTGATTGAATCAATTTTTTCTTTTTTTTTAGGTGCCAACATAGTGCTTGTGTTGTTGGTTATTAAGAACACCAATATCTATGGGCTAGAAGAAGGATAAAATAAGTAGAACAAGGCCTTAAGTGCATCCATGGAGATAGTGGGATTTACAAAAGTAAGATGAATATTTAAGAAAAAAACAAGTGCTACTTTTTAAGTTTTGTTCCTTTTAAATATTTATGGTTAATTGACCCTTATAATTAGGAATTCAGTTATTAATATTACTTGGATAGAAAAATTATAATTATTGTTATAATTCAACATGCAATTATGGCTATTATGTTTATATATGATAACAACTAGATAGAATTCATTAGTGTTAAAATGGTATATTGAATTAGAAAAAAAGAATGGAAAAAGTTTGTTGCTTATCATATGAATTATGCTTTATTTCTTGGGAAGAAGACAATGTTTTGTGTGCATCACATCTGTTTACAAGAAAAAAAAAGTTAGGTCCCATGATCTCATAACTTTTAAAATGCATGTTGATATATGATTTTTCGCATCCTCTTGATTGTTTAGTTGAATACATATGATTACATTACTGACAATTTACCATATGCTTAGGATTGTTTGACAACCATTGTCATGGATTAGAAGAAAAGAATTCAAATTTTGTTATGAATCCATGCTATTATGTTACGCACCATAGTTTATATGTACTTATTTTATCATGTATACTTGTTACGATCTGGCTTATGACCACATAGAAGGCCTAAAGGCCCTAAGAGATGGACTGATGGAGTTTGATATAGATGCCTGATCAAGTTAAGTATTTGAGGGAAATTGTTTCACTAGATGATCAGAAAGCATTGAGGTCTTTAAAACGAAAGGGTTGTTGGTATCCCTAAACAGGTTACAAGTTTCCTTTCAATTCTTGCATTTCATACCAAAAATGTGATTATGAAGAAGAGGTTCAAGAGATTAGGGAAAACGATCTCCAAATACTTTAACCAGACATTGAAAGTTATTATTAGAATAAGTGACCTACCGCTTGTGGAGCCATATCCTGTTGGTGATGATTACAATACTGACTCTTGGAAATACTTCAAGGTATGTATTTTTGTATTAGTTATCTCATGTTCTATATTACACTCCTTTTTTTTTTTTTGCAATGCGTACAGTTATGATTGTGGCTCTTACATCTTTTGTGAATGCAAGGTTGTCTTAGTGCTCTAGATAATACTTATATTGAAGTTTAGATGCCCCACAATGAACAATTGTGTTACAGGTCAAAAAAAGGTAAAACTACGGTGAATGTTTTAGGAGTGTGCATTCATGACATGAACTTTGTATGTGTTCTTGCTAGATAGGAAGGTTCTGTAGCAGATGGTCGTGTTTTACAAGATGCACTGAACAGACCACATGGTCTCAAGGTGCTGTCGGATAAGACTTTAGTTTGTCTTGACATATATGAATTCCCTAATTCTATTTGTTATTAATTGATTTATATTAGTTAAAGTGATATGATGCTTTGTTTTAATACATTGGAAAATTAATATTTGTGCGATGCTAGATACACAAGTTGTGAAGGGTCCTAACTCCATATCATGGTACTAGGTATCATCTTCATGAGTGGCACAATGGACCCTCGTCCTCTCAGAATCTTAAGGAATATTTCAACTTCAAGCATTCCAAAACTCAGAATATAATAGAGAGGCATTTGGACTACTGAAGAGCAGATGGGGGATACTTCAATCTCCTTTCTTCTATCTCATCAAACAACAAAATTATATCATCCTGGCATGCCCCCCACTACACAATTTCATCTGTACACAAATGGTTTATGATCCATTTGAAGATATTGTGTCAGATGAGAATGATGGTGATGAGGAAAGCGGTGGCAATTTCAGCAACACAATCAAGAGCTCAAGCGCACAGAACACTTGGAGGGATGAGCTGGCAGCAAAAATGTTCCATTTGTAGAGGGGCAAATGAGTTTTGTCTCATCCATTTCCTCAATAAGTTTTATATGATTAAATAATATTGTTATTTTATCCTTCACACGTTTTCCATTATGAGGACTTTGTACTATGGTTTATATGATGTTAGCTTTATAATGTATTGTATATGTTGATCACATTATATGTGTGTTCATATCTTTGACTGACATATTAGTTTTTTTTTTCCTGATGTACACTTGCTTCCTTAATATTTCCATGTATATATATTACTCTTTAGTAGTTATTTATTGCCCGATATAATAATCTCGTCATTGGATACTCTCCTCAATTATGTATCTGGTACACTTTCAGGACAATGGAACATTCTGATTGTAGTTCAATAAGCACAGACAGGACCATCAAAAGTAGCTATGGGCCAAGACCTCATTGGATGCCTCAGGAAGAGAAAGCTCTCATCAATGCTCTTAAAACTTTGCGTGCATATGGTTGCAAGTGCAATGGAATCTTCCGAGACAACTATATGGTACTACTGCAATTTATGATGGCTAAAAAGTCCCCAAACACTAGGATAGTAGTTAAACATATCAAGTCAAAAATGCAAGTATGGAAGAGGACTTATGGCCATGTCCCTATGATCGTGGGTTCTAGCAGCAAAACTGGTGCATGGTTAGACCCATCCACAAACATGATTGTTGCTGAGTCCAATACCATTAGGGATAAGACATCAAGGTATGAGCATTCGTACATTACTCACTTTTGGCCTTGTTACATGATTATCTCATACAATTCGTTCTAAAGTACAAAAACATTTGTCATAATGTATAATGCGTTAATGGTTGCACGATACAGGTATATTGGCATGCAACACAACTAAAGAAAAGACCATTGACCTAGGTTAATGCTTAGGAATCGATATTTGGGAACAACAGTGCACATGCTGGCGATAAAGTGGATGTTGGGGATATTGTTCACAACTTAATACATAGGTCTACATCGAAGGACACGGTCAAAGATGTTGATATTATTTTTGTTCATCTACTATTGTTAGGTAGGTCCGATTGACTTAAAGGTTTTGTTTGTGAAAATGTTCCTGCTTGTTTCGGTTTTAACTAAATTATAATGGTATGAAAACACTTTTGCTTAGCTGCGTAGGATGACATGTTCACCCTTTTTGCTAATTATCACTTTATTAATATGTAAGCCATGTAAACACTATGTAAACGACTAATACATTTGTATTTAGTTTTGCCATATCTTATATTGTAAGGATGTATCTATTTAGATCAAAGGATGAACTTGAATTTTATGTACAAATTATAATGTTTATGTTAACATGACTTGACTATGTTGGCTTATATGCATTTTCTCCTTTAAACAAATGGCTTATGTGCATTTCTTCATATTATATGTTGTTATTTGGTAATGTATGTAACTTGTATTTTTCAAGATGAAATAGGATTATCTCATTTGTTTTGTTCTACCCAGGGTAATTTATATGTTTGGTTTTGGTATTTACCATTTGTTTTATTACCTTCAAGGAAATATACATCTTCAGCTTTGGAATTTTTCCATTTGTTTTATTTGGCTTTAGGAGATTTTGTATGTTACTGATCATTGAATTAGGATATTTGTTTTATCATATGTAGGAGAATCACATTGTTTGGTTGTTAATATCACATTTGGATGTGTATAACCGTCTTTATGTTGCGGGAGAATATAACATTATCAAAAGTTTCAACTATAAATTGATGCAATTCATGGACCATACAATTTATCAATTAACCTATATGCTTATAAAGATTTGTACGTTCTAGATGTAATGGATCCTACCCACGATTTTGGCCACTATGGAAGGAAGGTATGGTCCATTGAGTCTAAGCATGTCATGATGAATCGTCTGTTTGATTACACTGAGGACCACAACGTTTATCAACTGATCGATTTGCAGAGGGCATGTGAAGAGATTTCCTACAATCTTTCTATCTGGTTAATGTAGGAATATCCATCAAGCATGGTTGCCTGAAAAGTGATGCAAATGTGAGCAGGTTAGGTAGAATTCCATAGATTTATTGCCAGGCCCAAGATAACTTACAATGAACGTTGAAATATTATCATTATTCTAGTTGATTATCTTGCAAACAATCCAGATACATGTCCCTCAAATACCATGTTGCTTTCTAACATAAGATCCTACCAAAATAGAACTACTTTTCGTATGGCAATAATCAATACTCTTTTCGCCAATTTTATACGTAACGCCCCGAGATCCTAGAGCATCTGCCCCTAGGTTCGAAACTTTATTCAACGAAAGGAAACTAACTAAAAATCCATAACGAAAAAATTCATAACATATTCATTGCTAAACACCAAACATCTTATAATATTACAAGCCAAACTTTGTCCCAAAATACATTTTAGAGTTCAAAATATACTTTCCAACTATGTACAAAATTCCCAACAAGTTCCAAATTTCAAAATACTTAAACATATACAATTATCACGACTAACATACTAATAACATTCTAGCACAGAGTTCACAAGCTTCAGACTTCCAAGAACTAATTTCCTACATCATAATAATGAAATCATGAGTCCACCGACCTATCAAGACTTATAGCATTAGATTAAAAATGCAAGATTTGAACAAGAGTCATAGCGAGAAAAAACCATAAATGTGATATCAAAAATCAAATCAAATCATTCGGAATGAGCATAACAAATAGATAACTTATAAACTTCATCACATCCATGTAAACAATCATATATGGCCGAAACAAACATTTGGTAGATCTGTCACCCTTATTACTCCAACCTATAACATACATATAATCCTTAACCCTCTACAAGTCCCTAAAGAAGCGACAAATGAACAAAAAGGCACAGTTGACCCCACGTGCCTCAAAGTAGCCCTTCAAAGTCCTATCTCCAAGATTCTTCCAGTCTACCCAACAAACAAGAATTTTCAGGAGTTCAGATTGTTGATCCGATATCGCCCAATTTGATACTACCTGAAAATTCACAAGGCCCAATTTCCATTCATTCATATAAGTTCAGAACAAACAGTACATATCTAAAACATATAGCCACATCAAGACACAAATTCAAATAGCTGATAGTTTCAAACAATGGTTCGAATTGGACCTCGGACTTAGGAAAAATTATTTTGAAATCTTAAACATGTTTAAAGAAGTGAAATATAGACTTCAATTAGCAAAACAAAGTCGAAACATGAAAATTTAGAAATTGGAATGGGCGCTTGAGTGCTTGAGCGCCAAAACATTGAATTTTGCTACTGGAATGAGCACTTAGGCACACATTTGGGCGCTTAAGTGCTCAAAATTATTTATTTATTTATTTTAATTCATCTAGAAGTCAAACTTCCAGTAAAGCCGATTTGGGGCAAAAATTTTGAAGTTTTAAGTTCCAAATTTATTTTACAACTTTAGGGGAAAAATGGTGCTTTAAGTCCATAGTTTCATTTTTTATGTTTTTGTCTCCAAATTTTCCCTTTTGTCCATAGACCCCATTTTGTCAAGAGCTCATATACCTGCCAGGATAGCAAAAATCTCAATAATGATCACGATATCATCCATATTCACAAGGAAATCAAATTTTCATGTCCAATGGAGATTCCAAGGATTTCATATAAGAGCCAATAGATCATAGGCAAGAATGGAAGCAATAACAAGTTTTAAGAGGTAAGGGAGAAGCCATAAATCTTACTATTGGTCCTTAGCTCTCAAATATGAAGTTAGTTGATCTAAAGGATGAAGTTAAACACCTATCAAAAATCAAAATCATACATTTATGTTAGGCTACATTTCATCATCCTCAAATTCACCATACTTTTTATACACTTAGTGTTCCATGCTTACCAATAAGGTTCAAAGTGAGTGTCTCCCTACTTCTTCCCCTTTTTGTAAATGATATATTATAGTTAAAGTAGATATATTTTCTTTTTTAGTAAAATTTAGATGTATGTGTATGTGTGTGTGTGTGTAGAGAGAGAGAGAGAGAATGTTAAGAGCAATTAACTTGTACGTAATATGCAATATAGAGTGAGGGAATTGTGTATTAAAGGAGTAAAAATTTTCGCTATCACTACCAACTTCTTTATAAAGGAAAAAGAGGGACATCTTAGGAAAAAAAAAATTGATTGAGGGTTTGTCTCCCAATTTCCTTAGCTTGTAGAAGAAGATTGAAGGACTAGAGTTGGTGAGAAAATATTCGTCCAAATTGATGATGGCCGATTTTTACTGTATGCAATTTTATGTATTATATATATATTGAATCATTTGGATTGGGCTTTGGTTTCTTGGGCTAAATTTTAATTTATATCGGGTAGAAGTTTGGGCCTAATTGGATGAGTAAGAAATTTTTTGAGTGTAAGAAAATTTTTAGGATGTAGAAAAATATTTTGGTTACTAGAAAATTTTCCCTAGTCATGAAAGTGAATTTTCATTAGGAAAATAATGAATTAAAATTTTAATTAGAGAAATTATTTAAGTGTTACATTGCATGTATTGTGATGCCCCCCGAAATCCCCGGGATGTGTGGACCCGATACTTGAGTTGCATCACTCGCATTCTATACATTCTAAGTATAAATACGTTCAAAAATCGATTCAAAAGCTAATACATTGTAATCATTCAAACTAAGTCCAAGAAATCAATACAAAATCCAAACTAAGTTCCGTAGCATAAATATCATTACATCCCAAATGTTTCCAAATACATGATGGTCTAGCATAAGCTTACAAGTCACAAGACTATACAATCTAAGTTCATTGGTCCAAAATGAAATGCTAAACCAAGATACAAGAGAGATATCAAGACCAAAACAAGCTATACAATCCATCTAAGGCTTCAATCATTCAATCGATCAAGAATCAAGAACCTAAATCTTAAATAGGGTCATGAGTCCACTGACCCAGTAAAATTTATAGCATGCGAACAAAAATAAGAGTTCAAAGAACATGAGCATAGCAAATGATAGGACAAGAATGTGATTTGGATAACGAGTCAAGACATTCAAAACGATCAATATACATATATACATATCTGAAACAATTATCACATTCGAGTCAATAGGCTGAAACAAGCTATTTGGTAGGTCTATCACCCTTATAACTTCAACATAAATATTTTCCCTTATCCCAACAACTCCCGAAGGAGCTCATTCATTCGAAAAGCATAGCCGACATACGTGCTTAGGATAGCGCTTCAGAATTCTGCCTCCAGAATTCATCCAAACTACCCGACAAATAGGGATTTCGAGGGTCCTAGTAGACAATCCGACATTGTCCAAGTTTGGTCCCCAAGAAACTCCCCAGGGCCCACATTCATTCATTCGTACGACTTAGAAAAGAAACAGACATTCAATAAACCAATAAGCCGGCGAGGTATAACGTTTTATGGCTAATAATATCAAATAACATTTCAAATAGGCCAAACGTATTCAATCAATCAATCATTTCGGAAATTGGACTATGGACTAGTGGGATTACGTTTTAAAACTTTGTATTACGTTAAAATTATTAGATATGGACTTAAGATATCAAGAAATAGGATTTTAAAACTCAAGAAAACAAGTTTGGTCCGAGACTGGGTGCTTGGGCGCACAGACGAGCGCCCGAGTGCCCAAAACTCAAATTTTGGACAGTGGCTGGGCACTTGGGCACTCATGAATAGTAATTTCTGCAGTGAGTGGGCGCTTGGGAGCCCAGATGCGCACGCTTAAGTGCTTACTCTCGGGTTAAAATTTAATTTTTCGTCTTTTGATTTTCTTTGAATGTTTGATCTAAAAATACATTTTTGAAGTTCTTATATACATAAAAATATTTATAAAATATCGTTTTGGATTTTGGTTTTGAAATTTTTCGAGAAATCATTTCAACGTCAAAACATACGGTTTTGTCCATATTCCTTATTTTTAATCAAATTTTTTGTTCGTTTCTCCTCTTAGTCCATGGTCCATCATTCAAGTTCAATCCAAAGCATCGGCAAAGAGTTCGAGATGATTCAATAAGCTACGGATTGATTCATATTTCAAGAATTCGAGCATGATATAACAAGAACGACATAACAATATGATTTTTCATGCTCAACACATCAAGGATATCAAGTTCTCAATAGCTCAACATGCTTGATCAAGATAAGAAAGCGGTAAATACATGCTCCTGGAGAAGAAAGGAAGCTATAAATCTTACCTCTAAGAGCTTAAATCCGAAAATGAGAGTGATCCAAGCTTATAATCCACACCTATAACCATATTTCATTCATGTCAAGCTCTATATATATCATATCACAAATCATACCTAAATCTTATCTTATAAGTTTACTTACCAAGTGTTTGGGAAAATAATCCACCACCTAGAATCCCTTTAAAAGCTGAAATTGGTTTTGAAAGAAACAAAGCAAGTGGACCTCAAGTGTTTTAAGTGCAAGAGTTGGGAGATGAGAGATATATTTTCAGCAGAAATGTAAGCTCCATAATGGCTTATTTATAAATGGAAAAAGGGGTCAATATGCAAAAATCAAATTGTCCAAGCCCTCCTAGACAATTTCTAACTCTTAGGGGGGTAGATAGGTGGCTACATGACCATGTAGGATGGATGGATGGACTCCCATCCATAAAAATTATTACTGCTGCTGCGGATTTGATTTGTAGATTCCTTTCCCTTTTTCTTTTATTTTTTTTTATTTTCAATTGTCTATTTAGTTAATAAAATTAGCTATGGGTTGGGTTATATTTTGGCTTGAATTGGGCTTGTAAATTGGGTCATTTGGGCTTATTTTTTGGGTCGAGACGTGATGTGAATTTGCAACGTATTGGTTCGAAATATTTTTGAATACATGAAATATATTTTGGTTTTAAAACGAAGCTCGATTTTAAAATCAAATGAATTTTCGATAAATAGGCGATTTAAGAATTTTATTTTGGGATTCTCGGGTGTTACATGTATTAGGAGAGCACTCTCCACCATAATTTGCCTTTAAGGTATGCATTCGTATAATGTGTGCAAGTATGTTTTTGTTTTAAAAAAAAAAAAGGAATAGTGTAGTTCCAGAAGGATTATCACAGGACCCGCAAATTCAGGATTACTTGCGAGACCTCAACACTGACTCAAATGACTCATTGCTATAGAAAGCCAATGAAATATTCATCAGACGTACTGGTCTGTATTTGGTATCCATTATGCCTTTGCAACAATGTTTTGATTATCACATTATTTGATATCATTATAGACTATGTTCTAATATGACTTTTTATAAAATTTTGAATTTATTTGTAATGCGAGCTTAAAAAGATCAAACCTTCATGTTTGTAAATCAAGAAGGCTTCCCGATTTGACTCACAAAAATTTAGTGACTTATCTCTTCAATTGGGGGGTGAACTTTATTCGTGCTTTTTGAATAATTGACAAGATTTATTAATTATGAAAAACTAACTATAATTAAAAAATAGTCATTAAATTAGGTCAAGAAATGTAGCTCACAAAATAAATTATTATAATCAAATGTGGCCAAAAAAAATTAAAAATTAATTTTTATTTTAATTCCTTGAAGTTACAAAAATAACTTAATAAATATTTATTTTATATGCAGCTTTTGACCTCTTTTGGAACTATGTGAATAAATATATTTTTATTAAAATAATTTCAATTTTTTTATTGAATGAATATGAATGAATCCATTTGTATTCAAGAAATTGTTAGATTAGGTGAAATATATGTTTATTTTAATCTTATTACAGACACACACACACGCACACATAAATATATACCTAAATTTAAATAAAACAAGATTTACTTATTCATCTTTGTCTAGAATATTTGAAATTCATTTATATTTGATGGTCAATAACTATGTTAAATTTTTACATTCAAAATTCTTTGTCTTATTAGACTATTTTATTACTATAGTTTTAATATTTCAAATTACCAAATAAATTAATTAATTTTTAATGAAAAAAAGATAAGTGCATTAAGGTATATATTTATATATTTAAATGGTAACTAAAATTAAATAATTGAACAAAGATCGAGTATTACAAATACTAGGATTGGACTATTCTGCAATTAACATAAACAGTAAACAGTGGCTTCAATTGGAACAATTTACACTTTAATACATTATACAATATTAAAGCAACAATAATAAAACAATAATACATAATTGAATGCGACTCGAAACTACAACAATTTAAAACATATTGCACCATATCGTACACAATATGACTACATCACAAATAATTACCAAAATATGTAATTTCTGCAATTAAGCTTGGCTGCTCGGTAATTATATAATTATTCCAACAACAAATTGCAATGAAATTACATAAACCCCCCTTTCGCCTCAAGTTGAGATGGTCTTAGTTCTTGCCAAGCTTCGTAGGTGTCACTGAAGACAAAACACATGACCCGAAAAGCCTAGCAGCACCGTCAGGCTCATTACTTGTAGCGTCTCGAATCCAGAGCTTCCGTCCCTAGAACGGGTTGCTACCAAAATGATACCATCACAGTTTATTTACACAACATAGATTTTATTAATAGAACATTAGAGTTGTTGAAGTACATTATTACAAAGTTTACAACAAAATTTAAAACAAATCTAAGCTATCTATATAAAACGTTTCCATAATTCCTTTTGATTTATCCTGTAAAATGTTTGACAACGTAAGTTCCAAATGAACTTAGAAAATTTATGTTTAGATTAGGAAAACAATGAACGAGGCAGAGCATCGGACTAAACAATAGTATTAAGATCAATTGAAATAATAATCAAGAAGTATAAATTGCGGCTGAACCAGTTATTTGGTGGATCTGTCACCCTTATTACTCCAATAATATAACAATTCTTATCCCTCCCAATTCCACTTCAAGTGGCCTCTCTTGAGGGGCGAACAATTAACAATGGGCACGGTCGACCGTGTGGCAACGGACCAGTTCTTTGGAAAGCCTACCTCTAGGTATTCGTAGAATTGTCCAACATGGAAAAACCCTCTAGGGGACCCACTGACGGCCCAACACCGCCACAACTGTCCTCCTAAAATTTTCTGGGGCCCAATAACATTCAATCATTTTGGTTTCAAAAAACTTTGGCAATCGAAACAATATATCGAATTAATAATTGAATCAATGATCAAATCAATAATTTCAACGGTCAAATCAACAATCAACAGGAAGAATTCATCAATTAATAGTTAGGATTATTAGCAAGAAACCATAAGGACATGAAAAGGGTTAAAAAGGGTGAAAGAGAAGTTTTGAATTTTTGGAATAAATAAATCAATAGAATTGAATTAACGAAAAATCAGTAGAAGAAAATTATAAATTCTACCTAATATTTCCTTCAAAGATTTTCTCCAAAATTTCTAAGATAATTTCTTTCTTCCTCTTCAGTCAACTCCAAATTTGATTTTTATAAAAGATTGGAACAATTTGATGACTAATTTTAGCTAAAAAGGTAAGAAATAAAGTTTGTATGTGTGTGAATGTGTGTGCGCGATGTGTGTGTGTTTTGTGTGTATGCAGAAGTTGAAGACCACTCACCCCCATTTATAGTTGTAGTTTGAAGGTTTAATTGCAAAAGAAAAATAGTTTAGAGGGTTAGGATTATAACTTAGGGGGCTATATGAAAATTAGACAAATGGAGTGGCCAAGTAGGAACATTCCATTTAAGTCAAAGTAATAAGGATTTGTCAAACTTATGCCATGTGGGAGGATGATTTGTAAGGCTAAAGATTTGGGATAAAATATGGGGAGATTTTATGAAAAGTGGACAAATAAGATTTTTCCAACTATGTAAAAATTATATGGTTTTATGGAAATTTGCCAAGTATGAAGTTGGGTTGTAAAACTAGATAGGATAAGATAAGGATAAGTTATAGTGGTACAACATGGCTTTATGAGATTTGACCATGATAATGTGCAAAGTGGTGCAATGAAAGCTCGCCAAATTCCTTTACATGGTAGATAAGATTTTTCGAAAAAAATACAATTATACCCTTTGAGAATATGTGTGTGAGAGTGGCTAGTTATGTGGCCTTTAAGAAGGTAAAAGTGTTTAAAAAAAATTAGAAAGGAATTTAAAGTGTAAAAATATTAGAAAAATTTGGGATTTAAAGAGAAATAAAGAATTTTGTGTAATAAATTTTATGGTTGAGAATAGAAATTTTAAAAAAATGGGAAAATACTATAGAAAAATATTGTAAGATAAATATTTTATGGAAAAAGATTTGTATATGATATTAAAATTTTATTAGTGGAGTTAGAGGAATTCTACGGGGTATTACACTCTCTCCCCCTTAAAAGAATTTGGTCCCCAAATTCTATCTTATCTTAAACATAAGACAAGTCAACTAAACATCTAGATTTTAAGATATATAGCTCAAATCGGTTAGTCAGAAAGGTATGGATATTTTTCACGCATTTCGTTGTTACGTTCCCATGTAGCTTTCTCAACTTTTTAAGTCTTCCAAAAGACCTTGACTTGAAGAATTTTCTTGTTCCTGAGTTCACGAACCTTCCATGATGTCTGTTGACTCCATACTTTCCTTGTTAGTAAGGGCGCAAGCTTTGGTTTTTGCCGAGGGTCTTTTACCCAAATCAAATTGCTGCTGCTCTTTTGAAATTTCTAAATTCGGATTGGGGTTGCAATTTTTAGGACAATTTCCCGCTGTGTGCTGGAGACTTCCACATTTTGAACATATTCCGTGTTTCACCTAGCACTGGTCTTCCATATGCGAAAGATGTCCACAATAGCTGCACCATTTTCTTGCAGTTGTTGGTGTAACATTCGGAGCTTGGCCCTTATTCGAGCAGTTAGAGTTTTTTGGAACAATAGTTTTATCTGCTTACCTTGTCCCCTTTCCATTTTTCCATTTATCCTCCAACTTTCAAGGTTCTCGAAATTCATCCTCAATCTCCATAGCCTTTGCTACTACACGGTTATAATTTAAAAGGTCACATGAAGCTAAAGCACGCGTAAGTTTTGGCTTCAAAGCTTCCTCAAATTTTCTTGTCCTTTTCCTCTCATTTGTGAGGACATGTGGTGCGTATTGAATCAATTTATTATATTCTGTTTCATAATTTATTACAGTCATAGTCCTTTGGATCAAATTCATAAATTCGCTTTCCTTGATATCCTGCATGACTTGTGGTACAAATTTTCGTGAAAACTCTGTTTTAAATGCCTCCCATGTCCATTCAGTTCCATTCTCATTCCATTATTGTTCTATTCTTCTCTACCAATAACATGCCACATCTTCCAAAAGAAAAGTAGCATATTTCACTTGTTGCTTTTCCGAGTAATTAAGAACTCGAAATATCTTCTCCACCTCTTGAATCCATGTCTTTGCTTTTCGATCATCTAGCTCTCCTTTAAACCTGAGGGGGTTGAAATGAAGAACCTTGTTAACGTTTTATCCTCAATTTCGTGGGTTTCATTTCCATGATTTTAAGAGTTTACTCATTATTGGCAGAATTCCATAAATTGATGCCACATGTGTTCGGTAGACAGCATATTCCTTTTAGGTAGAGCAGGTTAAGGAGGGACATCTTAAGGGACATTATTTCCGTCGGTTAGATTGTTAGATCTATTGAGATTTTCTTGTTGGGTACGACCTCGCTTCCGAGATTAATTACTTTGGAGCTGATTTCTCTTAGGTGCCATCACTCTAACTTCACAATCATTCAAGAAACTTATCATTCTAATGAGAAAAATCATAAAACATAAGCAGCCATGAGAAATCGTGAGTCAGTAGCAAAAGTCTCATAATTATCCTACTATTTTAGTAAATAGCTAGATTACTACAACACTAGTATTCATATAGTATCTCTACCCATCTTGATCTATTGTTTGTTCATCTCAAATCCTAAGTTGGTATGATACTTCGGCTTTTCTTTAGGTTCCAGTTTTCCTAAACCTAGATTCTGATACCACTTTGTAGCGTCCCGAATCTAGAGCTCCGCCCCTAGAACAGGTTGCTACCAAAATGATACCGTCACAATTTATTTTCGCAATATATATTCTATTAAGAGAACATCAGAGTTGTTCAAGTACATTATTACAAAGTTTACAACAAAATTTAAAACAAATCTAAGCTATCTCCATAAAACTCTTCCATAATTCCTCTCGACTTATCCTGCAAAATGTTTGACAATGTAAGTTTCAAATGAACTTAGTAAAATTTATGGTTAGATTAGGAAAACAATGAACAAGACAAAGCATCAGACTAAACAATAGTAATAAGATCGATTAAAATCATAATCAAGAAGTATAAATTACAGCTGAACTAGTTATTTGGTAGATCTGTCACCCTTATTATTCCAATAATATAATAATCCTTATCTCTCCCAATTCCACCTCAAGTGGCCTCTCGAGGGGTGAACAATAAATAATGGGCACGATCGATCACGTGCCAACGGACCAGTTCCTTGAAACGCCTACCTCCAGGTATCCGTAGAACTGTCCAACAATGGGAAAACCTTTCAGGGGACCCACTGATGGCCCAACACCACCATAGTTGTCCCTCCTGAAATTTCTGAGGCCCAATAACATTCAATCATTTAGGTTTCATAGAACTTTGGCAATTGAAACAAGATATCGAATCAATAATTGAATCAATGATTAAATCAATGATTTCAATGGTTAAATCAACAATCAACGAGAAGAATTCATCAATGAATAGTTAGAATCATTAACAAGAAACTATAGGAACATGAAAAGGGGTAAGAAGGGCAAAAGAGAAGTTTTTAATTTTGGAATAAATAAACCGATAGAATTGAATTTACAAAAAATCAGTAGAAGAAAACCATAAATTTTACCTAATATTTTCTTCAGAGATTTTCTCCAAACTTTTCTAGATAATTTCTTCCTTCCTCCTCCTTCAACTCCAAATTTGATTTTTATAAAAGATTTGGAAGAGTTTGATGACTAATTTTAGCTAAAAGGATAAGAAATAAAGTTTGTATGTGTGTGAATGTATGTGCACGATGTGTGTGTGTTTTGTATGTATGAAGAAGATAAAGACCACTTACCCCCATTTATAGTTATAGTTTGAGGGTTTAATTACAAAAGAAAAATAGTTTAGGGGACTAGGATTTAATTAAAAAAATAGCTTAGGGGGCTATATGAAAATTAGACAAATAGAGTGACCAAGCAAGAACTTTCCATGTAAGTCAAAGTTATAAGGATTTGTGAAGCTTATGCCACGTGAGAGGATGATTTATAAGGCTAAGATTTGGGATAAAATATGAGAAGACTTAGGATAAGATGTGGGGAGATTTTGTGAAAAGTGGACAAATGAAATTTTCCCATCTATGTAAAGATTATATGATTTTATGGAAATTTGCCAAGTATGGGATTGAGTTGTAATACTAGATAGAATAAGATAAGGATAAGGTATAGTGGTGCAACATGACTTTATGAAATTTGGCCATGACAATGTGCAAAGTGGTGCAATGAATTCTTGCCAAATTTCTCCACATGGTAGATAAGATTTTTGGAAAAAAAAATATATAATTAAACCCTTTGAGAATATATGTGTATGAGTGGCTAGTTATTTGGCCTTTAAGAAGGGAAATTTTTTTTAAAAAAAAATTTGAAACGGAATTTAAGATGTAAAAATATTAAAAAAATTTGAGATTTAAAGAGAAATAAAAAATTTTGTATAATAAATTTTACGGTTGAGTATAGCAATTTTAAAATAATGAGAATATACCATAGAAAAATATTGTAAGATAGATATTTTATGGAAAAAGATTTTTAGATGAAATCAAAATTTTATTAGTGGAGTTAGAGGAATTCTACAGGGTATTACATTGCTACTGAGGAATTCCCTTTCATCATTTTTCGACCAGAGTGTGTACGTATAGGTAGAACGTAGTGGATGGACTCTTGGCTCCCAATATCATTTGCGCCAACAATTCGTTCCAAGTTATTCTAGAAGGATTACAATAAGGCCGAGGGGTGCATTTCAGTCGAGGGCAGTTGGGAGGTCGAGCACTATTGTTGCTCATACCTTTGCATGCACCATTATTGCTACCATCCAAAAATGAATGACTTCAGGTTTCGCAAAAACATTTGATGGAATGGGGTTTCCAAATATTATGCATATCTTGTTCCAGTGTCATTCTCCACACAACATGTACGCCTCTGCAAGTCAATATTTCTAATATATAAATCACAACAAGATTGTATTAGTGTCATGTGCACAACATGATTATGAGGGTCAATAAATGAGTGCAAGAATCTAATGTGCTGTAGATACCACTCTTACCCTTATTCTTGCAAGAATGCACACTCGAGTTTTAAATCATAACAACCCATTTGCGTTAATCCTGAATTCGTGTCTCACTTCAATTTTAAGCTTTAGCATCCCATTATCCTCTTCTTGGGCCTTTAAGATTTCACTGTACAATTTTTGGTATATGCTCATATTTGCTATTCTTTCTTTTCGGCTTAGAGCATCGGTAACGACACTTGTCTTGCCAGGGTGACAAGTGATTGTGAAATCATAATCTACTAAGAATTCCATCCATCGCCGTCGCTTTAGATTTAAATTTTTCTAACTGAAAATATATTTTAGGCTCCCATGATCTGTATAAACTTCTATTTTTACCCCATACAAATAATGATGCCATTTTGCAAAGACTACGACCGCCAATTCTAAATTATGAGTAAGATAGTTTAACTCATGATTTTTCAACTTTCTTGAAGCATACATGATCACTTTGTCTTTTTGCATTAAAACATAGTCAATCCTTCTTTTGAGGCATTAGTATATACAGTGAATTCTTTTGAGCCATTGATAAGTGCGAGTATTGGAGCCGTTGTCAATCTTTTATTAAGCTCCAAGAAACTTTCCTCTCACTATCGGTCCCATATAAATCGTCAATCTTTCTAGGTCAGTTTTGTGAGTGGACCAGCCAACTTAAAGAAGTTTTGGATAAATTTTCAATAGTATCCTACCAATCCTAGAAAACTTCTCACTTCCGTAATGGTCTCAGGTCTCTTCCAATTGAAAACCACATCGACCTTCTGGGTCAACTTCAAGCCCATTTAGAGACATTATGTGCCCTAGAAAGGTCACTCGCTTCAGCCAAAATTCATATTTGCTGAATTTGGCATACAACTTGTGCTCCTTTAAAGTTTGAAGGACGATTCATAAATGCCTTTTATGCTCCTTCTCTGATTTGGAATAGACTAAAATATCATCAATGAAGATTACTACGAAGCAATCAAGATATGGGTGAAACACTCGATGCATTAAATCTATAAATGCTGTAGGAGCATTTTTCAACCCAAAAGGCATCACCACAAACTCGACATGCCCATAACGGGAATTAAATGTAGTTTTGGGAATATCTGCTTCTCGTCTTTTTAACTGATAATACCCTTGTCGTAAATCCAACTTAGAGTACACTGTAAACCCCTAAAAGTGATCGAACAATTCATCTATAAGGGGTAAAGGGTATTTATTCTTGATGGTCACCTTATTTAATTCTCGGTAGTCAATATACATTCTTAGTGACCCACATTTCTTCTTTACAAACAGAACCGAAGCTCCCCAAGATGAAGAGCTCAGTCGTATAAAATTCTTATCCAATAGCTCTTATAATTGCTCCTTTAGCTCCTTTAATTCTGCTAGTGCCATTTTGTAGGGGTTTTCGATAATTGCGCTACCCCACGAATGGTTTCAATCACAAACTCAATATCTTAATCTGGGTATAGTGAATTTAGTTCCTTAGGAAACACTTTAGGAAATTCGTTAACCATTTTAACATCCTTCAATTTAACCTTATACTGAGGTTTATTAATCAGATAAGCCAGAAATTCTTGTCTCCCTTTTTTGATAATTTTTCTAGCCCTCACGGCAAAAATGGCAGAAATTCCATTGTTCTTAGGTATGCTATTAATACCTACCCCTACTCCGGTATCCAGCTTGACTGTTGTAACGCCCCGGGTCCTAGTGCACTTCCGCCCTAGTCACCGGGACATTACT
>JACFYI010003452.1:300606-310696 GCA_014898755.1 Handroanthus guayacan | reverse complement strand
ATTAACTATTGAGATTTTAAGATTTAAATTAAGGGAATTATAGGGTCCTCACAACTGTCTTGGCAAAACAATTGACCACAGCTTAATGCTGATAGAGCCAATCCATTCCTAGAATAAGATCACAGTCTTGAATTGGCAGTTGTGGGCATATGTGATCACAAGGCATTGTGGATATTTTATACTAGTCTCATAACACCCTCCTACTGAAGTATGGACCTCATAAAATATTTTCATATTTTCAGAAGTTAGGTCTAATCCTCTAGCATAATTAACTAAAATAAAGGAAAGTGTTGCACCAGGATCAAATAAAGTTTTACATATAAAATTCTGAATTAAGACCTTACGTTCAACAACCTGAGTGGGGTCCATTCCCTCCTCCCCAGTTAAGGCGTAAGCTCTAGCTTTGACTTAGAGATGCCTAGTTGTGCTTGTTATCGCTGATTTTGCATTCTGGGATTCACATCTTTGTAGTTCCGTGGGTAGTCCTTGATTCAGTATTTTGGTCACTCCTGCAAATGAAACACTTTCCTAATTTTTTCCAATACTGATCCTCAGTGTATGTAGTGTCTCTACAAAATCCACAGTTTCCTTTTCCCATGGTCACCGGGGCATTACCCTTATCGGTTGATAGTGTTGCATTCCCCGTGGTGACCGGGGCATTACCCTTATCAGTTGATAGTGTTGCATTCGTCGTCATAGATTTCTTGCCAAAGAAATCCGTCTTTCCCTTTTCTTGGTCGGGTTTGCCTGACCACTTTTCTTTTCTCTTATCATCGATTTTTTGGAGTTCTTGAAACTCTGCTTCCAACTGTATCGCCATCTCCACAGTGTTGTCATAACTCTAGGGCCAACCTATGGCCAAAGCTCGTCTCAACTCGGATTAGAAGCCCTCTACAAATCTTTTTCGACATCTCTCTTCATCTACCAAAATATGCGGGGCATACCGAATTAGCCGATTATACTCAGCTTCGTATTTGGCCACCATAAAAGTTTCCTATATTAACCTCATGAACTCTTTCTCCCTTTGGTACTTAACCACTCGAGCGATATATTTCTTCGAGAACTTGTCCTAAAATTCTCTTCAAGTTCCTTCAATCCCTTCTCTTTCCCACCTCATTTCCACAATTTTCCATCCATTACTTGCGGCCTCCTAAAACAAAAATGTAGCATGTTTCACCTTTTGTGGGTCTATGTAATTTAATACCTAAGAAATTTTCTCAACCTCAACTAATCAATTCTTAACCTTTTGATCAAGGGGTTCACCATTGAACCCGGGAGTGTTGAATCTCGGGAATCTCGTCAACATTTTATCATTTGAATCTTCTTCCTGTCTACCTCCCTAATTTTCTTATTGTCGACCTTGGTTTAGGACTTATTGTAGTAAAGTGAAAAGTTGTTCGGCCGCCAGTTCATTTCTTGGGGGTGTTCATTGGCGAAGTTCATTGCGTGCAAAGGGTATTGATTCACAGGGTTTCCGTCAAGTTATGGCGTTTTCCATGTTATTGGGTGTGTTGGGTGCCCGTAAATCCTCAAACAATACTCATTGCGGTCTTTCCCTTTTTCTAGGAGGTTCATTATGTAACGTGTTTCCACTTGAGGCCATATTAATCTAAAATTCGTAACAATAGGCTCAATAATATTGTATAGTTTCTTGTATTCATATTGAGAGCATAAGGGATGATAAAGCATATAACGACATATTAGGATAAAATTCTAAAATTTCAAGCCAAAATTGCGTACAAAGTTCCATTCTTTCATTGCTTGATCTTGTAATTACATGATCAAAATATATGGTTATAAGGCCATTTACAAAAACCAAAAAAAAAAAGATGGCATAATGACCATAACCGTAGTCTAAGAGGACTTCCTATATTTTCCTATACAGAAACTACTAACTACCTAAGTTAGTGTCCTCCAAACCGCATACATGCAATACATATTATACGTCTAAACAAACTATTAATATTTACATACATACATATCATTCTTTCACTCAAACACCCGCCACATGGTTAGGATCCTCTTCGGGGTCCTTCTTGGGTTCCTTCTCTTCCTCCGGTTCCTCATCCTCGAGCTCTTCTTTGGGCTTACTTTCTTTGCCCTTACTGTTATGACCGTCAACAACACCTGCACTTGCTCTTCTAACTTCATCATCTTTGTTGCCATTTCCGGCCTCTCCAACACCATCCTTTCCATTAGCATGGCCTCCAGTACCACCAACTAAGTCAATATCCTCTATCTTCGCCAATCGTCTATATCTTCATCATCATTTGTAACTCGTACTTCAACGGGAAGTGGTGGGGGCTTGACACTTATTCTTGCCACTATCCTATACCTCTTTTGACAATCGTAGGGCGAGGAGGATGGTCCTGCCCGGGTTAGATGTCGTCAGTAGAGGTGCCATATTCCTTATAAGTTTCTTCCCAAACATAGATAGTACTCATAGCTTGTGAAACCTCGGCACAAACTCATCTTTGGCGTAGTCTTGAGCTACCTATTCCATTCCCGCCATGGTGTCTGAAACTTCTCTCAAAGCGCCTTCGTATTGAGCCATCAAATTCTATTGAGTTGGGTGTTAGAGTAGTGCCCCGTAGCCAATTAGATTTAGCTTGTAATAACTGCTCTTGTATAAACGATCTTATTTTTGTAATATAAATAAAATGGCCATCTTCTTCATATACTCATAAATTATCTCATCAACAAACAATATGGAAGAAGTCCTCTAGATCATATAAGGCTATGAGGCTAGATCACGTATATGATGGTGATCATGAAATTAGTCTCTCGATGTCTTGATCTTAAATTCTCCAAGTCATAGAATATTTGACATGAAGACATCTTAGATTTAGATAGACTTGTACTGACGATGCATAATTCAAGGAGTTGAATTATTATCCCGTTTCATGGGTGATCAGTGGAGTTGACACCGATGCATGTTAGTAGGTGCCTGTTAGAAGAACAAGTTCACTAAGAGATCTAACATAGAGAATTCCATAAGATAGCCATAATGGCATTTGGTGATGGATTATTCTCTATCTTACGATAGTGCGTATAATTAGTCCTTAGACTTGAAGGACCATGGCAATCTTATGGTAGGTCCTTGTTTTTTTTTTTGTGTATCTCGATCACTTGTTAGCGGATCATATGAGGTACACTTTGTAAACAAGCTATCTACGTATAGAGATTTGTGAGTACCAAGAAAGGATATGCTTCCTCATCTTGATAAACGAGATATATCTCCTACGTTTTTTATGATGAATCAGTTCAAGAAAATTCTTGCCAAGGTGGTGTGTTGATTTGAAAAAGAGTTTCCAAAATCGAATTCACAAAAGAATTGATCATTAATAATAGATGCATAGTGATTGAGCTATTAAGATCATCAAAAATATCTTACCACTAGGTTTCAATCGGAAGATGAAAAATGTAGGGACCACATTTGCATGGTATGTGTAATTAAGTGAGATTTACATGAATTAATTCATCAATGAATTAGGCTCCATGGGCTTGAGGTTAGACATTGATTATGGAGATTGGGTACTCTCGAATTAATAGAGATTGATTCGATGAGTGATTAATTAAATTATTTAATTAATCATAAATCGTAAAGAGTTACGAGCCTATGTTTAATTAATTGATGAACGTAGAAGATCACACCCTTCCTTGACAATTTTCTCAGGATGAATTTAATGAAAATTCTCTAATTAGATTAGAGGAAAATTGTCTAAATTGGTTTTAGGCAAAAGAAGAAGAATTTAAACTAAAAGTCAAAATGCTTGACCTAAGTCAAAGTGGGTCTTCTTGGATAGATTAATTTGAAGAGTCAAATTAGTCTAATTAAATTAATTATTAATTTAATTTAATTAATTTGAATAGTTGATTTTAATTGATCCAAGTAGAAAAATTAATTTGGAGAAAGAATTTAATTTAGTAGATGCCAAGTTGGAAGACCATATGTCATTTTAATTAAAGTATTAATTAAAATACCACATTAAATATCCTACTTGGATACCATGTGGACCAATGAAATTTGAAAGAGAAAATCTAAATTCTTCCCTCCAACTTCCTTACGACCTAAGCTTCCAAGTAGGATAGAAAGTGGTCTCCCCATCACACCATGTTTACCTTTGGCCGAAAATTCACTCACATTTTCAGCAAAATTAGATTTTAAATTCTCTTTCCCTCCAAAATAACTTCCTCTTCATCTCTTCCATTAGATCTTCATCTTTTTGCTTTGATCTAACTAAAAGCTTGAGAGAATTCAAAGAGAAATATGGATCAAGGATCAAAATGTGAATCCACTTCATCAATTAAAGAATCAAAGGTTGATTCTCCCCTTGAGGCTCACGACATTGAGGAGATTAGGAGAGAAGCTTTTGGTTTCTTCAAAATTTCAAGTTGATTGAAGATTTGTGGATCATTGACGAATCAATCAAGGATTAATGAGTTGATCAAGGTTAAGCAAGTGGAATCGGATTCCTTCTCATTCTCATGGCCAAATTGGTTTTGTGATTGTATCAAGGTATTTTTCTCTCCTTTAAATCTAGATCTATGCTCATATGATGATCCTTGATGGTTTAAGCAATGCATTCATGGTTGATGAATGTAATTTTGTGTTTATTCTGCTACAATTTTGATTGATTTATTCCTTACCTTCACCTTCATTGGGCAAAGTAGGATCAATTTTGGGTGGCCATATTTTGTAGCATTATCCTTGGTGCTTTGCCACCATTCTTTCCATCTCCTCTTTGGCCTATTTGCTATACACTTGGTAGAGGTGATGTTCCTTTAAATACGTATTTTTCCAATCCTCTATTTCCTAGTCCTTCTCTTCAACTAGGACATCATAATCGATTTTCTACTTCTTAAGGGGGTCGATATTGCTATTGCCCGAATAGTGAGTCGAGTCCAAGTTCGTCCAATCATCTACTTGATCCTTTCCCTTGTCCATCTACCATGTCACAATCAAGAACAAACAAAGTTAGTAGCAAGAAAGAAATAAAAGGTAAAATACTACAAATCTAAACTTTCAAGATTTTTTATCCTAAGCTCTGATACCACTTGTAATGCCTTGAGATCCTAGAGCATATGCCCCTAGGTCATAACGTTACTCAAGCAAAGGGAACTAAGTAAAATCATAACAGAAACTCATAATATATTTGTTACTTAAATAACACTTAAAATTACAAACCAAATTTTTTAAAATACAACTTAAAGTTCCAAAAGATACAACCAAACTATTTCTAAAATCCATACAAATTTCAACTATGCATAATTATAGTTACATTAACATATGTCAACTCCAAATCGTCAACATAAAGTCCTAAAAACCTTCAGACAATTCCTGGAGTTAATCTCCTACATTTAGTAAATGATGAAATCATGAGTTGACTGACCCAACAAAACTTATGGCTTATGATGAAGAGTGCAAGATTAAACAAGTTGGCATAACAAGAAATAATTCATGAATGTGATAACAAATCGTAAATTGAAGCATTGAATACGTGCATTACGAAACAAATAGCTCATAAAATTTATCATATTCATGTCAATAAGGCTAAACTAATTTTTGATGGATCTATCACCCTTAGAACTTCAACACATAACATATACATAACCTTATCCCTCCATTTCCTTCCTCAAGTGGCCACTCAATGAGAGCTAAATATGCTTTGAGGCATGGTCAACCGCATGTCTTAGAGTAGCCCTTTGGAAGTCTACTTCCAGGATTCCTTCGAACTACCCAACACGCAAGAATTCTCAAGGGTTCAGGCTGACAATTTGATATCGCCCAATTTGATACTACTTGAGGTCCCCAAGGTCCAACTTATCATGCATTAGGTTCAAGATGAGCAAAACACATTCAAAACATTTAATCCCATCAAGGCACAAATTCAAGTAGCTAACAAATCCAATAAACGATTCGGATTGGGCCTTGGACTTAGGAAAAATTATTTTGAAGTTTTGAAACATCTTAAAAAAGTGTATTATGTACTTGGATTAGCAAATTAGAGTCAAAATGAGAAGTTTCAAAATCTAGAATGGACGCTGGAGCGCTTATTTGGGCACTCCAGCGCCAAAATAGTAATTTTGGCTACTAGAATATGTGCTTAAGTGCTCGTTTAGGCACTCCAGCGTCGAAATAGTATTTTTCAATTGGAATTGGCCATTTAAGAACACGTTTGGGTGCAGTAGTGCTTTTTGCCACTAGAATTGGGCGTTTGAGCGCTCATATGGGCATTCCAACGCCCAAACAGTGGCCGAAGCCACTGGAATGGGTGCTTGGGCCCCTATATCGGCACTTATTTTTTTATTATTATTTAAAAGTAGATTTTATGAGAAGTTATTTTGGAGCAAAATCTCTTAAAATTTAAATTTCAAATTTTAAATTACCAATGTTTGGGAAAAAGTGTTACAAGTCCATAAATTCATGTCTTCAACTTTTGTCTCAAGATTTTTCATTTGTCCAAAGTCCCATATCCTCAAAAGCTCATGTATGAACAAGGATAGTAAATCTCAATGATGTTTAGGGTTTCATCATCATTCATAAGGATATTGAACATTCAAGTTCAATAGATAACACAAGAAGTTCATATAGAGTTCAATATATCATAATAGAAGAAAAGAAAGCAATAACAAGTTTCATACAGGCAAAGAAGAAACCATAAATCTCACATTAGTCCTTAGCTTTGGGGTTTGAGGTTAGATGTTCCAAAGATCTCAAGTTAACTACCTAAGAAAAATCAAAATCATACATATATATATGTTAGGCCGCATTTTCATTAACCATAAGTCTTAATGTAGTCCATAATTTAGTACTCATTGCTTACCCAAGTGATAGTCTAATGAGAGTGAGTAATCTCCCAATCCTTCCCCTTTTGTAAATGAGTGTTGATATAGTTAATGAGAGAGATATTTTCTAAGTAAAGATGTAAGTATGTGTAGAGAGAGAGTTGTGTGCAAGAAGCTTGTATGTAAGTAGATACAAAAGAGTTGTAGGCAAGAGTGAAAGCTTCTCTAGCAAGCCAATCCTATTTATAGAAGGGGACAGGATGAGCTTGCAATAGAAAATTTTGTGAGGACTTGTACATGTATTAAGATTACATTGCTCAATTTCTATCACATGTGTAACGACTTGAATCTAGAACTTCTGTCCCTAGACCGGATCACTATTTATGGGGAGGGCTCTAAAAAAATTCTCAAAGTACAAATTTAATACATAATCTTCTTACGAAATCATATTCATATTCTACAACTCATTATATTCTCCATTCTCGATTACAAGCCTCGAAATTCCAGTATTCCATAGGATACCCAACTTTAAAACCATAACGTCTTAATATATCATAAGATCATGAGTACGTATGCATACAACTAGCTATTACAAGTCAAACTCTCAAGGCGACAACATACTATCTCACAACATGTACAAATTTCTCACTCTACATAAGTTCGAATGGCCACAAGCCAAGTACATAACATAACTTTGTCCATACAATACCAATATTCGAACCAAGGTACAAAATCTCAAATTGTATGTAACACCCGAGAATTTTCGAAATAAAATTTTGAATTGTCGATTTATCAAAAATTCATTTGATTTCAAAATCGAACAACGTTTTAAATTCAAAACACGTTTTGAGCATCCGAAAATATTTTAAACAAACTCGTTTCAATTCCTCGTCGCATTTAGACCTAAAAACAAGCCTCGCTGGCCCAATTTACAAGCCCATTTCAAGCCCAATGGCTAGCCACTAATTTGGACCAAATGAGCACCAATTGAAATTCAAAAATGAAAGAAAAAGGAAAAGGAAATCTGATCTGAAAGAGGTAGCCGCATCAGCTGTAGCATCAGCAGCAAGATGGATGGAAATCCCATCCATCCATCTATCCTTCAAAGTCTTCTAGCCACCCTATCTACCCTAAAAGCTGGAATTTGTTTTGGAGGGCTTAAACTTATTAATTCTCTCATTTTGAGCCCCAAATTCATCTATAAATAAGACCCCATTGTTAAGACAAGAATTTCTGCAGAAAATCTCTTCACTCAAGCCCTCTTGCACTTATAATTTCTCTTGCACTTAACAAAATTCTTGCAACTCTCTTGCTTCTCTCAACCGGTCAGCTTTAAAGGATTCTTGTGTGGTGTGAACTCTCACTCCAACTCTTGATAAGTAGCTTATAAGTAGGATTTAAGAATGGTTTGTTTGATGAATGTATAGAGCTTGACATAATGTACATATGGTTATAGATATTGGAAGAATAAGCTTGGATCAACCACATTTTTGGATTTAAGCTCCTAGAGGTAAGATTTATAGCTTCTTCTCTTCTCCATGAGCATATGTTTCCAGCTTTCTGCTGATTAAACGAGCCTACTTCGAGTTATTGAATATATGATGTCCTTTGATGTGTTGAGCATGTGAACTCATGTTGTTAGTTGCTATTCTTACTATTCCATGCTTAAACTCTTGAATATGAATTAATCTAAAGCTTATTGAATCATCTTGAACTCTTTACCGATGCTTTGGATTGAACTAGAACAATGGACCATGGACTAAAAGGGGTAAATGAACTAAGAACGATTGAAAAATGGGTGATATGGACAAAAATCGTACTTGTGGACATTAAAGCGATCTTTCAAAAAATTTCAAAATCAAAATCCGAAATGATGTTTTATAAATATTTTCACATATTTAAGAACCTAAAAAATGTATTTTTGGATCAAAAATTCGAAGAAAATCAAAAGACGAAAAATTGAATTTCAACCCGAGAGTCAGCGCTCGAGCGCACGTCATTGGGAGCTCGGCTCTCGGACCAAAAACCAAATTTTTCCAGTGGCGCGGGCACTTAGGAGCCCAACCACTGCCCGATTTTTGTGTTTTGGATGCTCAGACGCCCGTTTGCACACCCAAGCATCCAGTTTCGGACCCAATTTGATTTCTTGTGTTTTAAATCCCTATTTCTTGATATCTTGAGTCTATATCCGATCATTTTAACGTAATACAAAGTTTTAAAATGAAATCCCACTAGTCCATAGTTCAATTTCCTAAATGATTGATTGATTAAATATGTTTGGCCTATTTGAAATGTTATTTGATATTGTTGGCCATAAAACGTTATGCCTTGCTGGCTTCTTGATTTATTGAATATCTATTTCCTTTCTAAGCCATACGATTCAATGAATGTGGGCCCTGGGGAGTTTCTTGGGGACAGAATTTGGGTAATATCGGATTATCGACTAGGACCCTCGAAATCCCTGATTGTTAGGTAGTTCGGATGAATTCTGGAGGTAGAATTTTGAAGCGCTATCCGAAGCACGTACGTCGGCTGTGCTTTTTGAATGATTGAGCTCATTCGGGAGTTGGGGGGATAAGGCAAAATATTCATGTTGAAGATATAAGGGTGATAGACCTACCAAATAGCTTGTTCAGCCTATTGACTCGGATGTGATAAATGTTTTTGATATGTATATATGTATATTGATCGTCTTGATTGTCTTGACTTGTTATCCAAATCACATTCTTGTCCTATCATTTGCTATGCTCATGCTCCTTGAAATTCTTATTCTCGTTTTTGTGCTATAAGTTTTACTGGGCCAGTGGACTCATAACCCTATTTAACATGTAGGTTCTGGAAACGTGAACGAATGAATAATTGAGACTTGATAGAATGTAATAGTTTGTTTTGGACTTGCAACTCCTTTTGTAATTTCGAATTTTGTATAGCTCTTGGAACTCTTGGACTTAGCAATGTATTAAGGAATGGCTTGTAATGATAAGTTGATGTATTATGTATTTTGGAACACTTGACTTGTAGCTTTATATTTTGGAACTTAGCTTGTTTCGTCTTATCGTTATTCTGGGAAGTTAGATTGAATGTTTATATTGCGAATTTCTGAATTGGCTTTAGAATGTATAGAACGCAAGTGATGCACCTCGGGTCTCGGGTCCGTATATCCCTGGGATTTCGAAGGCATCACAGGTGGTATCAGAGCCTAGGTTAAGAAACCTCGTTGGTCTAGAACGATAGAATTTTGCCTTTGATCTCATTTTTTCGTTATTGACTTCGTTTATTCTTTTGTGGCACTAGATGGATA
>JACFYI010003452.1:286011-297398 GCA_014898755.1 Handroanthus guayacan | reverse complement strand
CCTCTCCAGAGTGACCTCACTTATGTAGAATAGCCCGTTCGTATCCTAGATTTCTAGGTCCGTGAGCTTAGGAATCGTAGGATATCGCAAGTTAAGGTTCTCTAGAGGAATCAGAAAGTAGAAAAAGCTACGTGGAAATGTGAGGACGAAATACGGAACAAGTATCCGTACTTTCGAATAAGGTATGAATTTGGGGACCAAATTCTTTTAAGGAGGGGAGAGCGTAACACCCGAGAATTTTCAAAATAAAATTTTGAATCATTGATTTATCAAAAATTCATTTGATTTTAAAATTTAAAACACGTTTTGAGCATCCAAAAATATTTAAAACAAACTCGTTTCAATTCCTCGTCGCATTTCAACCCAAATACAAGTCTCGTTGGCCTAATTTACAAGCCCATTTCAAGCCCAAAGCAAAAGCCCAATGTCTAGCCACTAATTTTGACCAAATGAGCACTAATTGAAATTCAAAAATGAAAGAAAAAGGAAATGGAAATCTGATCTAAAAGAGGCAGCCGCAGTAGCTATAGCATCAGTAGCAAGATGGAAGGAAATCCCATTCATCAATCCATCCTACAAAGTCTTCTAGCCACCTTATCTATCCTAAAAGTTGGAATTTGTTTTGGAGGGCTTAAACTTATTGATTCTCTCATTTTGAGCCCCAAATCCATCTATAAATAAGACCCCATTGTTAAGACAAGAATTTCTACAGAAAATCTCTTCACTCAAGCCCTCTTGCACTTATAATTTCTCTTGCACTTAACAAAATTCTTGCAACTCTCTTGCTTCTCTCAACCGGTCAACTTTAAGGGATTCTTGTGTGGTATGAACTCTCACTCCAACTCTTGGTAAGTAGCTTATAAGTAGGATTTAAGAATGGTTTGTTTGATGAATGTATAGAGCTTGACATAATGTGCATATGGTTATAGATACTAGAAGAATAAGCTTGGATCAACCACATTTTTGGATTTAAGCTCCTAGAGGTAAGACTTATAGCTTCTTCTCTTCTCCATGAGCATATGTTTCCAGTTTTCTATTGATTAAACAAGCATGCTTCGAGTTATTGAATATATGATGTCCTTTGATGTGTTGAGCATGTGAACTCATGTTGTTAGTTGCTATTCTTGCTATTCCATGTTTAAACTCTTGAATATGAATCAATCCGAAGCTTATTGAATCATCTCGAACTCTTTACCGATACTTTGGATTGAACTAGAACAATGGACCATGGACTAAGAGCGGTAAATAAACTAAAAACGATTGAAAAAGGGTGATATGGACAAAAACCGTACTTGTGGACATTAAAACGATCTTTCAAAAAATTTCAAAACCAAAACCCGAAACAATGTTTTATAAATGTTTTTACGTATTTAAAAACCTTAAAAATATATTTTTGGATCAAAAATTCGAAGAAAATCAAAAAATAAAAAATAGAATTTCAACACGAGAGTCAGCGCCTGAGCGCACGTCGTTGGGCACCTAAGCGCCGACTCTCGGACCAAAAATCAAATTTTTTCCAATGGCGCGGGCACTTAGGCGCCCAGCCACTGCCCAATTTTTGTGTTTTGGGCGCTCAAGCGCCTGTTTGCATGCCCAAGCACCCAGTTTCGAACCCAATTTGATTTTTTGTGTTTTAAATCCCTATTTCTTGACATCTTAAGTCTATATCTGATCGTTCTAACGTAATACAAAGTTTTAAAATGAAATCCCACTAATCCATAGTCCAATTTCCGAAACAATTGGTTGATTGAATACATTTGGCCTATTTGAAATGTTATTTGATATTGTTGGCCATAAAATATTATGCCTTGCGGCTTTTTGATTTATTGAATGTCCATTTCGTTTCTAAGCCATACGATTCAATGAATGTGAGCCCTGGGCAGTTTCTTGGGGACCGAACTTGGACAATATCGGATTGTCGACTAGGACCCTCGAAATCCCTAATTGTTGGGTAGTTCGGATAAATTCTGAAGGTAGAATTCTGAAGCACTATCCAAAGCACGTACGTCAGCTATGCTTTTTGAATGATTGAGCTCCTTCGGGAGTTGGAAGGATAAGGCGAAATGTTCATGTTGAAGATATAAGGGTGATAGACCTACCAAATAGCTTGTTCAGCCTATTGACTCGAATGTGATAAATATTTCTGATATGTATATATGTATATTGATCGTCTTGATTGTCTTGACTTGTTATCCAAATCATATTCTTGTCCTATCGTTTGCTATGCTCATGCTCCTTGAAATTCTTATCCTCTTTTGCATGCTATAAGTTTTACTGGGTCAGTGGACTCATGATCCTATTTAACATGTAGGTTCTGAAAATGTGAACGAATGAATGATTGAGGCTTGATAGAATGTAATAGTTTGTTTTGGACGTGCAACTCCTTTTGTAATTTTGAATTTTGTATAGCTTTTGGAACTCTTGGACGTAGCAATGTATTAAGGAATGACTTGTAATGATAAGTTGACGTATTATGTATTTTGGAACACTTGGCTTGGAGCATTATATTTTGAAACTTAGCTTGTTTCGTCTTATCGTTATTCTTGAAAGTTAGATTGAATGTTTATATTGCGAATTTCTAAATTGGTTTTAGAATGTATCGAACGCGAGTGATGCATCTCGGGTCTTGGGTCCGTACATCCCCGAGATTTCGGGGGGCGTCACATTGTAATTGCTTCAAAAACTCAATTTCCTATAATGGTAATATAATTAAATAAGTCCACTAATTTATTAAGAATTATGGCTAGGGTTAGGTAAGGTAGAGAATCAATGGAATCAATGGCTATATCGACAACAAATTCAAAAGATGTCAACAATCAATAAATGGACAACAAGTCTAATGCAGAGTTCCAATGAACACCAGTTGAATCGACATGAGCTGGAGATTAATCAGTCAAACGCTAAATCTTATTTCCAATTCAAAATTTCAATTGATAATAACCAAGTCAATTGATAGGCTCAGAAAGGATCTATGATCAAGACTGGATAGCATACTCGGTTTGGCAAATTCAATAATTGATAACCAAGACAATCAATAAGCTCAAGAACCAACTATAACATAGGCCGAATTCACAGGTCATGTAGGGAACCAATGAAGTTCATAAACGAGTTAAAACATGCCAAACAATTTGATAATTCAATAATCAAATAGAAACAAGTAGCTCAAACTAGAGCTTAAAACAAATCACACGATCGAATAGCAAAGATAGAACTAGTATTTGGTGGATCTGTCACCCTTATCACTTCCACAAATAATATGTCAACATATGTAACATCCCGAAAATTCCCTTAATCAAATTTTAACTCTCCATTTTTCAAATGATACATCATTTATGTTATCACGAAAATTATTCTAATATCAAAATAAGTTTCATACATTCAAAAAATTTTCTTGCAATTGAACTTCGTTTTCTTGCCTATTTCGGCCCAAAATAAGCTTCTTAAGCCCAATAAAATGAGCCCAAATTGAACCCACAATTAGTCCAACCAATTTTGGCCCAAATTAAACATTTCAAAAAAATAAAGAAGAAATAATAGCTGCAAATCGGCAGCTTGGTTTCCTTTGGATGGGATTTCCATCATCCCACATCAATCTATCATTTCAAGCGTAAAACTTCTTTGAGAAGCTTACTTGATTACATAAAAGGGCCTAATCTAATTTTCTTTACTTAGGTACCCCCTCAATCCATCTACAAATACACCTCATTCGCAAGACAAGTTGTTCTTGCATTTTGCTTTCGACACCTCATTTTCTTGCATTTTATTTTCTTTTGCATTAAAAGATTTTCTCTCAAAATAAACTCTCAACTACTTCAAATATTTGGAGAAGGGAAAGGATTAGGAGGTTGCTCTCAAACCATTGGTAAGATTAGATTAAGAATGTGATTATGTATATATGTTAAGATTGGGATTGAAGCTTAATAAGTGTGATCTTCCTTTTTATAGGAGTTTGATTCAATCTTGGCTCTCAATCTTGTGGAGCCACTAACACCTTGTTTGAAGCTTAGGACCAAGAATAAGACTTATGGATTTCTTATCTTCTTTTTATGAATATATGATCATCTTCAATGACTTGTATGATATTCTTGTGATTGAGCTTATGAAATCATGATTTTTGATGTCATTCTTGTTGCAATAAGCTCAATACTTGGTAATCCTTGATAATACCATTGAATACCCTTGAGAACATATTGTTTGAACTCCCATGAATCATGGACTTTGGACTATGGAGGATGTTTGTGACAAAAAATGAAAGAAAAATGAATATGGATATAAAAATCGATTTTCTCACTTTAACTTGTAAAATAGATTAAAAATCAAAAATTTCAAAAATTGTGTTTGGAAATGGAATTTTTGAGAAACTAAAATTTAGACAAATATTTTTTAAAAAATACTATTCAAGATACTGTTCACTGCGACTGCACGTGAACAGTACCGCAGACTCGCCGAAAACAGTGGACTCAGTCACTTCTGCGCGTCCACGCCCGAGACAGTCTCCAAACTTTTAGTTTTGACTTCTTTTGTTATTTTAAGCCCATTTTCTACCTCATTTCAATGATTTAAAATTTTTAAAACGATTATTTCCTTAATCCAAAGTTCGAATCAAATGAATTTCAAAATATACATTTGTTACCAATTGATTTTGTCCATATTTCACTTCTTTAAACATGTTTAAGATTTCAAAACATAAATTCCTCTAGTCTGCAGTCCAATTCTGAATTATTTGTTTAATATGATTGTCCGATCGAATATGTGCCCGAACAGGCTTCATGTTTCAGATATTTCCTATTCTGAAATATTTGTTTGATATAATCGATCAATCAAATATGTGCCTAAAGTGGCTTCATGATATGTTCCGATATATTCAGTTTTTTTAAGCTTATATGGATGAATGTATGTTGGGCCCTAGGAATTTTCTGAGATATCAGATTGGGCAATATCGGATCGATAATCTAAGCCCTTGGAAATTCTTGCATGTTAGATAGTTTAGAGGGGCCTTGGAGGTAAGATTCCAAATAGCTACTCCTGAAACTCGTGATTGATCATGCTGCGATGACTGTGTCTCAAAAGCAAGTATGGCTCTCCTTGAGTGGCCGCTCGAAGAAGCAAGTGAAGGGATAAGATTATATGTATGTGTTGGAGATATAAGGGTGACAAATCTACCAAACATTTGATTCAGCCTTATAAGTTTGTTGACGTGAATGTGATATATGAATCTGCTTATCAATTTGTTCTGTTCTGTTCGTTCTATTTGATTTGAAACATTATATGAAATCACATTCATATTTTTGTTCTTGATGTGCTCATCGTTTGAAACTTGTACTCTTGTCCCATGCCATAAGTTTTATTGGGTCAGTGACTCATGATTCCATTAATATCATGTAGGTGTTTAACCTTGTGGATCTTATTACCTGAGAAGCTTTTCGTTAGCTTGTCCAGATTTTCTTTTGGAGATGGTATATAAGAATGTATTTTGACTTGATAGCCCGTTTAGACTTTTGGCTTGTAATGACTAAGTTAGCCTTGATGTATATTTTGAAAGAAAATTTTATGGCCTTTATTTTGGAGACTTGTTGGGCATTAGTTTGAATGAAATTGTTATTTTCTGTTTATTGGTTTTAGTTCATTTTTCGTCTGCAAGTAGTACTCCAGATCTCGGGGCAGAATACTATCGGGATCCAGGACGTTACAGGTGGTATCAAAGCCTAGGATAAGAAGCCTTGGAGGTCTAGAATGTAGAATTTTTTCTTTTGTTCTCGTTTCCTGTCACTAACCTTGCTCGTTCTACTCTAACGTGGTAGATGGATAAAGGGAATAAGCAGGTTGCGAAGTGGACAGACTTTGAATCGGACCATAGTTCAAGTAATAGTAATATCGGGCCCTTGAAGAAACCTAGGATCATGGATTGGAATAGGGAGATGGAGAAAAAGGAGAAGGAAATCAAGTAATGGAGAAATGCATATGCAAATTTGCATATGTTACACCAAGACTATGGGAAGTGGACTAGAGAGGAAATGGAAAAGATGGCCTCTAGACATTGAGCCCAATATGCCACTTTCAAGAGTATAGCGGCAAGCAATTGGTTGTATTTCCATCAACGACTCAAGAAAGTGATAGCCCAACTTGAGGAAATTTCCCAACAACTAAATGATGTGACATTTGGTCGTGAATTGAAGGCTTGTATATAAGTGGAGAGGCTATACCAGTGTTTGAGAGGCATAGGATGAGGTTAGTTTCCAATGAGATGGGTGGGAACGAACGTGCACCCGAAATCCCAACTCAAGGAGTGGGAATGTCGAATGGCCAAGAAAGCAGGCAAAAGGTTAGGAGGATTGCACATGCGAGTGTGAGACCCCCGCCGCGTCTTATGCTAACATAAACACCGAAAATATATTTGTCTTGGATAGAGGAGCAACTAGTGGTATGGATAATGCGACTTGGGAAGCCTTGAGAACTTTATTAATAAAAGTGTTAATGGTGGTAAGAATGGTGGAGTTGATGGCAGGATTGGTAGTACTGAGCGCGGTGAAGGTAGAAATGAAGCCGAAGGAGGACCCGAAAGAGGAGTCGGAGGAGGAGCCCGTTAAGGATCTCGTCACCCTACGGGTGCTTGATATAGATGTTAGACGTATGGCATGATGAGATTTTATTTCTTTTCTTTTCCTTCTTTTTGTTTTCCATCCTTTCTTTAGGTAGTATTATAAGTATGGAATTTTGTATATAAGTGGGGAATTCTAGCTTAGAGTAGCTAGAAATATTTTGTATAGGTTAGTATTTAGAATTTTTTTCCCCTGTGTTAAATATGGTTATGGAGCCATCCCTCTTTTACATTTTAGAGATGGTTTGATAACTGTATAATTCAAACATGTAAGCACCAAACCTCAAGAATGAAATGAAATCCTAAATGCTTTTGACTTGGAACAATTGAATGTGTTTCGTGTGCCCACATATTTGATAAACTTTGTATGCAATCAGGAAAACTATAAAACATTATTAAAACCTACTGTTATGAATTTCATATCAAAATGTCATCCAGTGGAAATACATTTCGTAACGAACCCACAAGAAAAAGAGAAAGACTAAACAAGTATTATTCGAGGAAATCAGGGCGCCTGACACACCTAATAATGAAAACACAATTCCCTCGTCAAGAGCAACATGACCCAAATCCCTAAGCACGTGATGAACCATGTCAGAAATCTCCTCCATGTAATGAACCTCGCCAAGGAACACCCCTACGAAACGAGCCGATGGCCCAGCAACTGCTTACCTTATGACAGCAACCTCCAACTCATGGTAATGAAGGGCATAGATAGGAAGACGAGTCAAACGATAAGATGTTGTCTAGGTTCTTAAGGTTTAACCCGTGTAGTTTTGATGGCGAACCTGATGACAGAAAAGCGAAATTCTGGCTGTCCGCAGTAGAAAAGACTTTCCGAGTATTGAACTACTCTGACTCTTAGAAAATAAAATATGCTACCTATCTGTTTGAGGGGATTGCATGCCACTGGTGGGCGATTGTAGAGAGAAAATAGGATAGAGACGGGATTGAGGAATCTTGGGAACAATTCTTAGAGGAGTTTCTAAAGAAATTCATTCTGCAAGTAATCAAGGACTTGCGAGAGAAAGAGTTCATGAGAATGATCCAGGGGTCACTGATGGTGGCTAAATATGAAGCTGAATTTAACCGACTAGTTAAGTATGCCCCTCATGTATTAGCATATGAGGATAGACATCGAAAGAAATAAGGCCTCAAGCTAGAATTGAGGCGAGCTTTGGATATAGGACGGCCTCACGATTATGACAACACCATGGAAATGGCAATAGACCTTAAAGTGGAGTTCCAGGAACTCCAAAAAATCGATAAGAAAAAGAAAGGAAAGAGACTGGTTAAAAATGATGTTTCTCTTACAAGAAACCTAAAACTGAAATGGAGAAACCGTCAACTGCTAAAGGAAAAACCTTGATGGCCACAGAAAAAGGAAATTGCGGATTCTACGGAGATACGACACATATTGAAGATAAGTGTTGGAGAAAGTTAGGAAAATGCCTCGCTTGCGAAAGTGAACAACACTCACTCAAGGATTGCCTGCGGAATCGCAATTTAACCTACACAAATATAAAAATAAAGATATAAGTCCAAATGACCTAAATAGAATTTATAGTTTGGCTAGATAAGAACAAGATACAGCTAGAAGGCAAGATGTGTAGTGTAACGACTCGAACTTAGAACATCCGTTCCTAAGTCAAAATCGCTACCTTATGGGGAGAGAGTTTTTAAAATTTAAACCTCAAAGTATGATGCAGCAGTGTAATAATGAGAACATAAACAATTACATATTCATTTACAAGCCTAACAAATAATCCCAATGATCTATATAATACCGAACTTTACAATCAAAAGTTCATAGGTACATACAGATACTACTAACTATTTCAATCCCCAATTTCTTACTAGAATGTTTCCAGACTCAGGAAGTTTCTAAATAAAACTTAGGAATACAATTTGATATCAAACTCATGAGTAGGGCTGTCAATGGATATTCGAAAATTCGATTACCGTTCGCATTCGTATTCGTTTATACTAGAAATTATTCGTATCCATTTAAAGCGGATATTATCCGTATTCCATTAGGAGGTATCCGATTATAAATAGATACAGATATGATAATCATGTATTCGATCCGTTTAATATCTGCTTCGAATACATATCCATTTGATGTATCCGTTTATATATTCGATTTTATTTGTTATTCATATATAAGATATTCTATGAACAAATTTATGTATTTTACAAATATTAAATAATATTTTTTTTAAAAATTATACATATTATATTATTGTACATAATATATTTTAATATTTTCTAATATATTTTAAACATTGTATATAATTAGATTATGGATTTTTAGTGTTTTTATCTTACAAGTTGCATTTGTTGGTCTTGCTAAATTGATTAAATCAATCGGATATGAATATTCACAAAATATATATATTTGAATAATGGGTATAAAAAATAACATTTAGATACGGATACGGACACGATTCAATAATTAAAAACGAGTATAAATATTAAAAAAAACATATAACTATAAACGGATACAAATATATCCGAATTTGTTTAATATCCGTCGAATATGGATACGAATATTATTTTTAAATATCCGCCAGTAAACAAATACGAATATCCGTATCTAATAAGTTAATCGGATACGAATATGAAAACAGTGTATTCGATCTGTTTAATATCCGTTTACACCCCTACTCATAAGCATATATTCCTAATTATTCCTTACAATTATATGTCAAATGATTCGTCCTACAACTACAATACTTCATCCATTACAAATTTACAATAGTTCTTAAATGGAGAACAAGCGATTCTAAGGTCACCAAGTTTGGGCAACGAACCAGAACTATTCACTTGTGCACATTAAAATTTTATAAAATAAATCCGAATGACTTAGTAAAAAATTATGGTTAGGAGTATAACGGTAAGGTATCAAGAGACAATTTGGACAGAATTTTTCAGAAGTCCAATAATTGAGGGGCAATTCAATAATTAAGTGCAGAGAGTTCAACAATCAAGTACGAATTAGAGAATGAACTCAGGAATGCCAATAAATGAAAGATGATTTAATAGTGAAATCAGCAGTTCAATGGGTAAGAGCTAATTCAGCAATGGGTTTAGAAACTCAAGGTCATACACACAAACAATCAGAAATGGCAGAACTAGTATTTGGTAGATCTATCGCCCTTATAACTCCCAAACATATATACATATTGAACCAATTTGGTTCATATCAAATCAATCCCTTATCCTTCCAGCCTTTCCCTCGAGTGGCCGCTCGAGATGAGTAATTATATAGCCAATTTGGCACAGTCGACCACGTGCCTTAGGACTAGTCCCCTGGAATGCCTACCTCCAGGCAATCGTGGAACAGTCCAACAGATGGGAAAATCCTATAGGAGACAACCGTTGGTCCAATACCACCCAACTGTCTCTCTGGTGGTTTGCCCAAGTCCAACATTCAGTCAATCCCGAGATTTCAGAAACTATAAAATTGTCCGATTAAACAATAATTGGTCTTAGTTTGATATCGGACATAAACTATCAATTATCAATTGTCGATTTAAACAATACGAAATTCGACCAATATCGGATACAATCAATCGGTTTGCAAGAATTTCAATCACGATTTGCCCGATTCAAGTAGTTGAATACTTTCAAGCAATTTTTGGATACAAACAATCAATTTGATTCATCTCTTGGATGTATGAGATACTATTTTGAGTTCAGAGAATTTATTGGAGTGAACTATGGACATTTCAAACAAACTTTTTTTCGAAAACATTTCAAAAGATTGGGTTATGGACTTATTAAACTATTTTTCGAAAACATTTCAAAGTTTGGTACACGGACATATCACGCGATATTTTGAAAACATAAAAAAAATTAATCATATCAAATGATATTTCAGAGTCATCTCAAAAAGTGATCCATTCCCAACGATATTTTGAGTTGAAGCATTTTCCAGAAAAAAAAATCATTTTTCAGAAACATTTCAGAAAGGTGAACGATATTTTGAAAATATTTTAAAGAAGATTTTAAGCCCAAAACGATTTGAAAGGGTGAAATATAAACATAACAAGGCAAAAAGAGTTTAAAAACGCAAAAGAGGCTACTGGGCTGGGCACGACTGCGCCCAAACATAGGTGCGGACGCGCCCATGTTTTTTTTTTTCTTTGTTTCTTTTTTTTTTTTTTTTTTTTGAAATATAGATACAATAAGAACTTTTTCTTTTTCCACAAAATTGAAATATACATTTAATCTCCTTGAAAGTTTTGATTGTTGGCAAGGAATTCCTATTTTGAAAACATAAACATGGCATGAAACCTTTTCCCCTTTTATTTCATGAACAAAAGCTCAAAAGTTGCAAATAAGTTCTTTTAATATCCTTTCATTCATTCCAATAATTCAATACAATGGTGTCTAAGCAAGGATCAAGTCATAATATATCCAAAATCATAAATCACAAGGGTAAAATTCACAATGATTCCAAGTATCCAAAAGGATTCAAATTAGATATCCATCAAGCAAACAATCCATGATTTCATCATAAGGATATCAATGAATTTCAAGAATAAGTTAAGCATACGGATCATGAATCAAAGCTCATTTCGAAATTAAATGGGCAAGAGGATAGCCATAATTCTTACCTAAAGTCCTTATTTATTATGATTATGATTCCAACTAATTTTCCTCATCACTTGGAAGAAAACGCTGCCCCTCTATTGGTGCGTGGGTACAACAACTCTTGCAGACATTTAGTACCTGTAGCGCCCCGGGATCCCGGACCTTCCGTCCCGAGATCGGCAACGCCACC
>JACFYI010003452.1:246157-259668 GCA_014898755.1 Handroanthus guayacan | reverse complement strand
CTGGGGATGGGTTCAGCCAGAATGTCTTCATCAAAAGCCATACCCTCCACTGTCATCTCCGGGACCCCCTTCAAAGCCCGTCTCATTTCCTCCATCTGTTGCCTGATAGCCCGCATTTCAGAGTTGACATCGTGCTGCATGCCAGGCATGGTAATGTTCCTGGAGGGTTCTACCGACATGTAGCTCTCCTGAACTCTTTCCTCAACACGTGTGGCCTGCCTAATGTGGCCAGTAGGTGGAACAGGCTCCGCACCCGAGGGCTGGACATTCTGCGGAGCTCTGTTCTGTTCCTCAGGGTTCGCATGGTGGGCTTGGGATAGAATTCCGTACCTCGCCAACACAGCATTCACGGTAGCAGCCACCAGCTCCGTGAGCTGCGTGACATCAATTTGGGCAGTAGCATTCCCCGGTTGCGCGGCAGGAGGTGGTTGCACAGCAAAGTCTGGGACTGCATAACTTTCTTCTCATTCGCTCAGATTTTCAAACTCGCTTCTTGCCATGAATTTTAATCTCACGTCTCACTCAAATACTTTCCCACAGACGGTGCCAAGTGATGCTAACAAAAAATTAAAGCAAGAAAAATAAATAATATTTTTATTGCCTTGCATAGAATTTGTGAGTTTACACAAGAATTTCCCATCAATGCTAGGAAGAAATTAAAGATTTACACGTATATAGATTTCCTTTCCTACTCGTACATATTTTTTGATGTACAAATTCACATATATATTCAGACTATTAGAGCTTTCCTTCGCCTCCACGTCCTTGCATCGAGCTTGCCCACGTTCTCTACTTCACGAATTGAGGGAGAGGCCCTTGGCACGTCTATGTTGCCGTTTTTTACTCGGTCAGCCCTTCTTCTTTAGCTCATCGTGGGCTGGCCTGGGTACTTCTGGCCTAGCGGGCTTCCAGGCTGGGCTGCGGAGATGGGCTAAAGCTTGGACTTCTTAGCTTTTCCTTCCAGGCTCAGGGCTTGCTGGCCCTTTGGACGGGTGACTGGGCTCCTAACTTGGTTGGCTAGCCTGGGCTGGAGTTATGATGGGCTCTGGTCATTCCAAGCCTGCTAGTCTGAGCTAGCCGGCCCAATTTGGCTAAATAGACCCACACATCAATAATCAATGTATATTTCATCTATATTATATATAATGCATGCTTGATTTGTTAGATTAATAATTAGAATACGATTAATAATATTTAATATAAACATATACACAGTTTAATATAAAAAGGTAATAGAGGTTAATGTTTTCGATTAGATTGTAAGTGGTTATTCGGTTGAGGCAATATTAAAGGATATTTTACGTACAATAAATGAAAACACACCATCAAATAACTATCTAATTGTGTCATACTTTATTTGTACTAGCAATCACTTCACATTCGATGTGTGTGCACATAAAATAATTAATAAATACTTCGTATGTATTAAAACATAACACAAAATAAATTTGTGTGTATTTAATAATTAAAATATGATAATGTATTTAATATAAATATACAAATAATTTAATGTGAATAGATAAATGGGTGAGTTAATCACTTTTTATTTTGTTTTGAATGGTTATTAAAGTGAATTAATACTAAAAGGTATTTCAGTATATCACATGAAAACATATTACCAAATTAACTACATTTGATCTTTACACTTTATATAGTACAAATTATACATTATAGATTATAGATATGAAAAGATTTTACCGAGTTTTGTGTTAAACATAGATTGAAGAATGGAACTTTTTGTTGAAATTTATGATTTTGACATCTTTATCTGCTAATTTTCTATAATGGATTTTTGGGCATTCAATGATCTATAACTTATTCTTGATGCGGTCAATAGTTTAAGTTTTCATATTCAGATTCGCTAAATATAGGTTACTTTAAATAATTTTGCCATCATCCCCACGTGTACAACCCTCCCCCCCCCAAATTTTTTTGTCCTCTCTCTCTCTCTAAACCCTAGCATTCAAAACATCCCATAAAATTTCTATGACCTCTTTTTTCCCAAAATGTCAACAACAAATCTTCCGTCGAATTGGGAATCTTCATGAGGCAACTATTCTAATTCGAAGTTCTACATTTTTCACCTCATTTGCATGCTATTTTGTGAGATTTGAAAATAAAAAAAAAATAAAGGAAAAAAGTAACTGATGGTCATCATATTCTTCGTGCTACCCTCTTGGGGCTGCATAATCATAACCGACCACTTTTGGTGTGAGATTTCTACCACTTTTGCAATTATTATTATCTTTTTTTTTTTAATTTTTGTCTTTGTTCTTTTATAATATTTATATATTATATTATTTTTTTGTTACTACTAATATTATTTAAATTATATATATTATCGTTAATAATAATAATAATAATAATAATGTCAATAGTAATATTATGAGTAATATTATAATGTTAATAGAATTAATAATACTATAAATATTGTATTAATAATATTCATATTAATTATAATTATTAATATTAATATTAATATTCGATTAATTAATAATATTTTTTTGAACATTTTGAATGTTAGAGTTTAGGAAGAGAAAGAGAAGAAAGAAAACAGAGGGGATAGTAAGTTTGCGAGGTTGAGGACAAAATTATCTAAAATGACCTGCATTTAGCATAGTCCATTCATATTTATTTTCCCCTTTATGATTTATATATATATATATATTAGTCCTTTTGGTATAATGGGTTTTGCAACCTACTTAAAAGGCTAAGAGGCCCATATTTTAAAGAGTCCAGCAATAGCTGGGCTAAGCCCACTAGGGCAACTGAGACAATAATCAAAGTGTTTGACTCCTAATATAATTGGTAGAAATAATATTTTAATCCTTTTAGAAATAAAGTGTTTAAGTCCCTAAAAGAGTCCAATACAAGAATCTACATGTATACAAACCCAATGAGACTCAAATACTTACATTGAACTTACATTGCATTAATCTCTTTATATATAACTATCATATTATATGTATTGGCACAATTCGAAGGTCTCATTGATTTCATCATGATCAAGTATTCCTAACAATCAACCACTAGGTAAATATTCCATTTTCATATATTATGTTTTATTTCTCAGGAAAGAAGGCGAGGTTAGTATTTCAACAGCCCTGTCTTATCACTTTGTGTTACGGCTATCTAAGTGATGATGATGCTTGTTGATTCTTTACTTCGAATGTTTCTTGTGACCTTTGGGTGTTTGTCAAAAACTTAGAGTGTGCGTGTGTGTGTGAAATCCTTTACATTCATTGCTTGTACAGAAAATTAAAAATAAAAAAAGAAAATCACAATTTTTTATATTATATGCACTTCTATTTTAATAGTTTTTTTTTTTTTTTTGATTAGTAATGGATGAGATCTTCTACAATGAAAAGGAAATAAAATAAAAAATAAAAAATAAAATAAAATTGAAAAGGGAAATAAAATCAGTAACTTCTTCATGTCCTTTCTTCTTTTGGGCGGTTGTTAACCAACCGCCGGCCAATTGTCGCCGATCAAATCTGAACGCTCACTGCTTCAGTTGTACTCTTTCCTTCTCTTTCCCATACGCCGACGACCCAAAAATAGCGGCAAGATTAACTTATTTTCAAACACCATTTTTATCACCAACAGTTCAGCGGAAAAAAAGAAAAAAAGAAAGAAAGAAAAAAGAGAGAGAAATGGCCGGTGATGATCAAAAAAGCCCTTCTGAAGAATGCCACTTAACTTTTCAAGTACCCTTTTTTCCCTCCTCCCCTTTGTCTCTCTCTGCTTTTTCCACGTCACTTTTCACTATTCAAATCATTACACTCGCACGCACACACACAGAAGAAAGATCACTGAATCTTATACATATCTATATGTATATATTTAAAGCTTTCTGTGTTCTCAGATCTGGGATACTTGCTTCATTTTTTGTTCAGATGTCTGTGTATGTTTGCATATAGAAATATGTAGGCATTTGTACGATTAAGACTTTGTTTTAGAGGCTTTTTTTTCTTCGTTTTTTTTGGCATATACACACACATATATATGTCTGTGCAGAAGGACGAGGAGGACAGAGACATTGATCTGGCAACCGCCGAGCCAGACGCCCCTTTGCCTCTTACTGTCACTTCAAGGGTACATCTCCTTATCAGCATTTTCCTTCTCTTCTTCTCCTTGGTCTATGGAATTATTTTCTCGTTATGGGAAAATTGATATGTAGAGACAGCAAACAAGGTCTTGGACTTAGGTTGTTGGAAAATGCAGGTATTGTATATGTTGGGGGACATTACAGCAGGGCCTGCTTATAGGTTTGCGCAATGGCTTGAGCTGGTCCGAAAGCGAAGCAGCAAGTATCGAGCCTCAGGGTTCCCTCACCGACCTCACTACACCGAGAGTATGCCCCTGAGGTTGGTTTATTTGTTCATGTTCCTAGTGCTTCATCGCTGTGTAGCTATTTGTGATTTATTAATTAAGTGAATAATGTTCTCAAAAATGGTTCAGACGAATGGGGTCTTTTGCTACTTTAGGTTAGTTGTGTTTAGCTGAAACACGTAATCTTTGATTACACAAAAGGAAAGGAAAAAAAATAAAAATAAAAATATTCAAGTCTTTTAGGAAGTTTAAATTAAAATTGTCACGTTTATGTTTTATTTGCAGCTCAGACACACACACACACACATATATATATATATATATATTCACGTGTCCTAGATTGTCTCAGACAACTATAAAGGATAGATCCTTGATGAATGGAATGGAAAATTTGATTGTAGAGAGATCGGTAATTGTAATGGATTTTGGATTAGTTCTAAATCACAAAACTATCTTAAGTTTGATATTCAGTTTCTTTTAAATTTTATTTAGATGTGTGTTCCCTTCATGCGTTCTCTTTTACAATAATAAAGAGTTATTAGAAAAGGGTCCTTAATGTGGCATTATTATTTTTGTACGGGGAAAAGCAAAATCATTTTCCAGTCCTAATTTAGAAGCAAATAAAGTATGCAATTTTATGGACCATGGCTATACTCAACTTTCCCTTGGGCAGCATTTAGCATCATTTTTTTTAATAGAAGAATTTTTGGTAGCAAACACCCTATTTTTTTGATGAATTAAGTGAAAGAAAATGGATATTTGGTGTTAGTACAGCGCACTTTTCCTGCTTCATATTATGTGATTTTGTTTTCCCAAATGGAATTCTGGAACTTTCTAATGAAGCTTAATACGGAAAGAAGTGCAACACTGGGATCTGAAAAAGTTGTTGAATGGAATGCTTGGGTGTTTTATTATAAATACTTGAGAATATCTAATCATATCCTAGTAGCAGGAGTACTATTGGAAATTGGAGATGGCTATACCTGGAGAGACTTCGTGTGAATTGATGCCTTAGAGATGGGATGAGAAAACGAGAAGCGCCATCTGTACTTGGTGCAATGAGTTACTTCTATGTTCTTATTTAACATGGCATCATGGAAAATGTATTCACTCATTACAACTTACATTTATGAACTAAAGATACATTTCATTTGCTCTTTGCCCTGTGTGGATTCAAATAGAAGTAGTTCCTCACAAATAAACAGTTGAGGTCAAGAAAAAGATGGAAGAACTGAAATATTTGTTCATAAAGGAGAAATAGAAGAAAGAAACTATTATGGTGGGTGCTCAAGCCAATGTCTCCTTGCAAGGAATTTGATAGAGTTGTGTATAAGATTTCTTTGTCCTTGTCCTTTGACATATCCACCCATGCCCGCTTGCTTGGATCTATCCCGGCTTTTGTTTAACTAAGAGGCGCATTGCATTTTCCTTAGACTGAAATTTGGATTATATTTAAGTTAGTTATCTTTTGTAAGTCATTTTTATCATTTATCCTCCTTCAAACGAATAAAGGCCGTAGTGATAAATTTTAAAAGTTTCCGGAACGTGACTGCATTGGTTTCAATATGTATTAAGTATTTGAAAATGTTCACTTCCTAAGAAAGAAAGGCTACAATCTTTGCTCATGAATTCAGCAAAGTGATTATTGCATAGTTCAACAGCTTTAAGAAAGTGTTTATTATTAAGGTACAACTATTCCTTTTGTTTTAATATCATTAAGCTAGACTACACAGTGATATTAGAGCAAAAGCATACCTGCTTTAGTTGATATCAACATGAGGTAGCAACAAATTCTAGCACAGATTCAAATCTCATGTGAATTTCAAAGAAATTATTCTAGAATAATTTTTTTACCCAATGCACATGATTGGCATGTTTGTTGCTTCTTCAAGGGGAGCTTTCTACTGTCCAAATCTCCATACAGTAACACTACATTGTTCTTCTTTTCTTTTTGTGTTGGTATGAGGAAGATAAAATCAAATTGCTTTTTGTTGACTCACTGTCACTCGCTTTTGTTCAGCCTTGAAGAATATAATGTTGATGTAAAAACTTCACCACCTGAGCAAACTACAGAAGTCAGCTTGTGGGAAAGACTTGGTAAAGCAGACATGTTGGACATTGAATCAAGCTCCTTCTCCTGGAACACACTTTCTTCTCTTCACCATACGGAGCACAGCAGCAGTACTGAGCAGTCTGAGGATGAAATGAACAAAGCACTAGAGGTTTGTACAGCAAACTTTAGTCTCCAGATGACTCTTGTTGCTGCTTATCTTTTTTATGTTTGTATGAATATTATGAGCAACAGTTTCTCAGTGTTGTAACTTACAACGTATTTAGGGCATAGCGTCATGGGCCTAGTCCACTCCTAGAAAACCGGTTTCTAACAGTGAAGGATACCCCACCATATAATATGGTCCAACAACTCTTTCCTAGCTGATGTGGGACGGACCTGTTACATTCTCCCCCACCCAACCCACACACGACCTTGTGCGGTGTGGGCCCCCTTGGGCTGGCCATACCTTGTGACACACACATGGGTCCCACCTCTGGGCATGGATAGGTCCCGCTCTGATACCATTTTGTCACAGGCCCAGTCCACCCCTAGAAACCGCCTTACTAAGAGGGAAGGATACTTGGCTATACGGTCCAGAACACCCCCCGCAAAACAACCGATGTGGGATAGAAACCCATTACAGTAGTCCCAATAATATACTCGATACTTGTGCAAATCTACACAGGCAAACATGTCTAATCAATCTGGTCTGTCCTAATGTTGATTGTATGATATTGTTGCCTATCTTGTCCTAGATGGTTTTGCAATCTATTAGTTACGAATTTTTTTTTTTTTTTGCCATTCTCCATGTACAATGTTATGTGCTTTCCTGTTTTCTTTCATACATGCTGAAATTTAGATTTTTCTTCATAAAATGTCTCTCTTCATCCCTCTATAATCTGAACCCGTTCCGCACCATGCTAAACAAATATCAAGGAACATATTAGCCATTCTTCTGTAACTGCTTTAGAGTATCTATAGTATTGCAGTGAGAGAGAGGCTTCGATTTTAATGTTGGTGAGCTAGTTGGTCTGTTCCTTCACGACAATTTTATCATTATATGTAAATTGTTATTGTGACCAATACATTATGTTCCCCCTTTGCTGTTAGCCTTTTTATTGCTCTTTTGCTTCATTGTTGTGTTTCTGTCTTTATGGTTGCGCAGGTCACTGTTAATTCTGGGGGTGTTGTTTTTTTTGCTCTGTTTAACCAACCAGAAAATGATGAATCATCTCCTAAGGAAGCTGCAGCTGTCATAAAGTTCTCATCATCAAGGATGGCCACCCAGTCAGAACGACTTGGCTATGAATTTGCCAAGTGGCTAGGTGTCCAAACTCCACAAGTTGTACCTTCTTACTTCAGACACTACTTTCTTGTTCATGTGAAACAAAAAATTTATATTCGTGAAACTGAGTAAATAAAATTGCAGGCTAGAGTCATTCACAATGCTAGTCCTGAGTGGCTGCAAATCAAGGAGGCTGCAGAAAAAGCAAAAGACGCTGCTATTGCAGAACGGGATGAAATTGGTGAAATGACGTGTTCAGAACTTCTGGAAGCTCTTGAGCTTAGTCGCTGCCTTCTGTTGATGAAGTGTGTACATAATGTTATGTGCTACGGTGCATTTAGTAGATTTCACTTGCTCTGCTGCTTATTAAATAGCTAAAATTATAAGCTTATTGTAGTTGGCACAGGTATTTCTGCATTTAATGCCCAGATGTTGTTGAACCTTCTGTCTGTACCAGTGTTCCTGTACCTACTTCCGTTGGTTAGAGCAGAGTTTTATTTTATAGAAGGGTTATGGTCTTCCTCTGAGAAGTAATGAGTGCATAGGTATTCAGGGAGAAACTAGAAATGAGAATCTTAGTTGCAAAAAGTTTTCATGTAACAAGTTAGACGTGATGATTTAAGTTAGACAAAATTTAAATTTATCTGAAAATGTTGTTAGGTAAATCAAATATAGTGTATTTAATGCATGGAGAGACAGCACAAATCTGTGATGATAAAGTTAAACGTATCTTAAGGCAACATATATGTGTGTATATATATTTACTTGTACATTTTGAACCTACAATTGCAGTTATGTGCACGGATCTCCTTTGTTGGAAAGCTTGAATGCTTTTGAGCCACGTGAAATTGCAGAAAAAACAGCAGCAGCACTTGGCAGGATTTTGATGCTAGACCTTGTTATTAGAAACGAAGATCGTCTTCCATGTCGCCATCTCAGGTGGCGTGGGAACTTTGCGAATTTACTCTTGGCTGAAAATTTAGCAAGTGCAAATGTTGACGCACTGGAGGTGGCCTTTGATTCTGCAATCAAGAGATATAGACCAAAAGTAATTCGGGCACTTCAAAAAGAAAGAAGAGCAACTTCTGTCGACAGTAGATTAAGCCCTTCTCAGCAAGGATTAGTATCACAGAGTTCTGATGTTTCTGACATTACAGAATCTCCAACATCTAGCAATGTAAATGTAAGAAGCCTCTCTTTGAATGAGGCCATGTGTGCTGATATACATATTGTGGCAATAGACTCTGGTGTGCCTCGAAGACCACCAGCAGGAAAACGTGCAAATGACCAAGAAAATTATCCTAAGTTAGTTGAGCTCCTCATAAATAGTTCTGAATATGCATCAGAGCTATTGCATGAAATAACTGGAGGAAAATTAGGGACTTCATCTGAAAATGTCAATGCAACAACTGAATTTCGCAAATGTGAAATGGCCTCAATTGTGCATGAATTCAGAAATGGATTTCGAGCAGCACTCAGGGACTTGCAGGGATTTCACATTTTCCTTCTCACTCTTCACCAGAAACTAGATGGCCTGTTGCGAGCTTTTCTCAGTATTGTAAATAAATCTTCTTGTGGAGATCTTGAAAAAGAGGATATGGTAGTTCCTGATTCCCCATCGCCGGCTAAGGGGACAGAGGTCCACTGTCCATCCTCTCCCAACAAGGATCGAGTCATTGGTGATAACACTTCAGATTTAAATGATTCAGAATCACACAAGACAGCTCCGAGGCCACCATCTTCAGGACATAGAGAAAGTTTAGATGGTTGTTCTCCAGTGTCACGTGACAATTGGCATGGGAAGTTCGGCAAAGGAAGCGGTGAACCTTTACGTAGCTTACGTTTGACATCAAAGCTCCGTGACTTCCACAGGTTTGCGAAGGTTTGTGATATTTGCAGAGAGAAATGTTATCTGCAAAGATAAATTTGCATATGCAGATTTGATTAGTTTCATAACGACAATGGGTCTTATTTGATGGTATGTCCAACATGCCACTGAACGTGTGGAAAAAAAAGGGAAAACAAAAAAACTATTTTTCTTTAATTGATGGACATACCAAGTGGCGTGTCACACGTGTTGGAAGCATGACACGATTGATATATGTGTGATGTGAATGATTTTTTGGAGTGTTTGTGTACTCTAGCTTGAGGACCTCCATCTTCTAACAATTAATTAAGTTTAAATATTACGTTATGCACTTGGTTAAGGAACTTGTATTTCTTGCAATTTGTTATATTGAACCAGGTTTTTTTATGTCATGGTTTCTTCCTGTTCTTTTTTCAGGTGGATGCGGAACTGAACAAAGAGTTAGAACAATGGAATGATATGCTTAAGAATGATGCAATTAAATTGTGCCAGGAGAATAATTTCACTACTGGGTTTTTTGAAGGTAGTGATAGCAATTATGTGGTTGATGCTTACGAGTTAAAGGTATGATTTACAGTGTTAGCACAATTTCAATAATGCTATTTGATATTTACCATGGAAGTAAAACCTAGGATTTTTCTTTCTTATTGTCTTAATTTTCAGGTCAGGCTTGAGCACATTCTTGAGAGGATAGGACTGATATCTGATGCAGCAAACACAGAGAAGCCGTCACCGATCTTGGGCAGTCTGTTTATTGGTGGGGCGCTTGCTGCTAGATCTGTGTTCACTCTACAGCTTTTAGGAATTACACATATCTTATGCCTGTGCTCCAATGAAATTGGACAGGAAGATTCACAGTTTCCTGAGTTATTTGAATACAAAAATTTTTCGGTAAGTGATGTAAGCAGCTTTTGTTTCACTTATATCTTGCAGGGTGTTCTTATTCCACCTGTTCTTAAAATTATCCATCTAGAATATTAAGAAAATTTGGAGAGACCCTTCCAACTGGAAACATGCCCATGCACTGTCTTTTTCTTATGATTATAATGTTGCTGTGCCTGAATGTATTTGTACCTTCACTTTTGTCTTTGTCCTAATGAAAAATATCAATTTTTTTTGAAAAGCTTAAAGGACTTAGACTGGGACAATAAATCCGAGCGTATCCTGAATCTTTATTTCTTGATTATAATTGTTCTGTTTGTTAACATGTTTACCTTCATATTTCATGTTTCGTTTCAGTCGGAATTGGTTCTTGATCATGACTTCTTTGAACAGATATGTGACAACGAAGACGCTAACATCAGTGATATTTTCCAAGAAGCGCATGATTTTATCAATCATGTTGAAGAAATAGGAGGGAAAGTTTTGGTTCACTGTTTTGAAGGGAAGAGTAGGAGTGCAACGCTAGTTCTTGCTTATTTGATGCTCAGAAAGTAAGCGCAGAGTGATTTAGTTGAATATTTTTGACATTTTAACAGCATTCATATAGGAATGTGTGTTTAATCTTGAATGCTCCGTGGAAGCAAGTTCGTCCAATTTGGCCTGCTGCGTCAACTTTTTCTTCCTAACCAATTCTTTGTCATAATGTATTAAGGCTACGAAGTTAACAATAAAACACGACTATGGATTTTTGAGGGAAATTTTTTTCCTTTTTCCCTTACCACAGGGGCACGTCATGGATGTTTCTATTTAATATAAAGTTCAGGTTATCAGTTTTATCTGTATGTTATGGGAAAAATCTATCTTGTCCCTAGAATGAAAAGAATTAGTTAATGAAGTTGCTTCTCATGCAGAAACTTTACTCTATTGCAAGCGTGGAATGCTCTGAAAAGTGCTCACCGTAGAGCCCAGCCTAATGATGGGTTTGCAAGGATTCTTTTGGACTTAGATCAAAAGTTGCATGGCAAAGTGTCCATGGAATGGCAACAGCGCAGACCCGTAATGAAGGTTTGCCCGATCTGTGGAAAGAACGCTGGATTGAGCAGCAGCTCATTGAAACTTCATTTGCAGAAAGCACACAAGAAACTATCATCGGGCAGTGTGGACAGTGCCATGACGATGGAGATACAGAAAGCCCTCGATGCACTTAAAATAAGTCGAGGTGGGAGTGTTAGCCCCACGCAAAGACAATCCCACTCAATGACCGATGAATAAGTGTTGAAGCATTATTTTGGCCACTGAGGTACTCGTAATTTGGTTGTGTGCTTGCTATTTCTGTGGCTCTGGGTGATGGATTTGATTCACGTTCTTGTCTGCAAATGGATATGAATTTCATTTTGGAAGTATGTGAACAAGCTGATCAAAGAAGTCATTCATATATAGGTAAACCATCGGGCTTACGGTTTCATTGATTCAAATGCTTAGGGAAAACCAATGATATGTATAAGTTGATTAATCTTTGTTGGATAAAACATAACTATCAGGTCATACTCCCGGGTGGAACTGGTTGGTTACTTTTTTTCCCAATTTTGATAATTTATCCTTTTATAAAGCACATATGTATCTTCATATGATCCTTTTTGTTGTATTCAGGTAAAGAATCTGATTGATGCCTGTTTCTGGATGTGACTCGGGATTATATAAGATATGAAGTAGTGTGCAAGAAAAAAACAAAATCAATTGAACCAACCAAAAATTGGAAAAAATGATCTGAAAACTATGCCGAATTGCATTTGGTTCTGAATTTTGGTTTTCATATTGGGATTTTTCGGTTTTCGATTCAGGTTTTTTTTTTTTTTTTTTCCCCTTGGTTAAATTGAAATTTAATCAAAAAATTGAAAAAAAAATCATATGGTACGGTTTAATCGAATTGGATCGGAAAAAAAAACTCTGATTTGGTATTTTCCCAACCGACTTGAAGTTTTTTATAAATATTTTAATTTTTTTACTACTTTTTGTACTTTCAAAAATCCAAATTTAATTATATTTTGTCAAAAAAAAAAAATCATATTTAAGTATCTAACTACATCAGAAAATTCCTTATCCATTTAAAATATACGTTAAATGTAAATTCATCTAATCATAAAAGTTAAATGTAATACGACAATTTAACAAATTAATATATATATATATGTTAAATTTTTTTAGTATAAAATTAAAAGTTATCGATTAGATTGTACTGTATAATATGTTTATAATATTATGATTAAGTATTTTCTATATATTTATTAAGAATTTATTGTTTAATAAGGTTATTTGCAAAAAATTTCCCAATGTCCACTTATGAGAACCCTAACAAAGATTAATATATAGTTTCGCTGTCGCTTCCCACTAGTGACCACATCAAATTTCAATGACATAAATTATAAATTAAAAAAAAAAAAAAGAGAAAACCGTAGAAAAATTTTAATTTGAGTCGTGCTAAATTGAACTTAGTTGAAACACCTTACACATTAGGGAACAGGGATACAATTGTTGTATACTTATGTTTGAATATGAGAATGATAATTATATTATTGCACTGTAAGGTTATTATTAGTATTTATAATTTTATTAATTAGAAAAAAAAAAAAAAACAACCACTATTACAGATGCATCGCTGAACAAAATAAATACATTTTAAGGAAAAATACAAACTTACTATTGATGTGTAATATTAATAATTTTAAATTGTCACAATATATTTAAGCAAGCAATTTAATCTATATCATATATAAATATGAGCACTTTGTTAGTTATTTACTTTTTCTGGTATGTTTGTATGTGAATGGGAAAAAATAACCATATTCGAATATAATAATGGAATAGTTGTGAAAAATAACGAGAAATTTTCTTTAACTTTGCTTTTCATTAATTTTTATATTTCTTTTATATTACTGAGTAATTAAAATGACAGTAACGTTGAAATAAATCCCTAAATCTACTTTCAATTTTCACTTCATTCCACACTTGATTTTTTAAAGGCTGCACTCATCACTCCCTAGTTGTAGGATAAAGACTTACATGTCCTTGGAAAGAAATGAAAACAACAAAAA
>JACFYI010003452.1:233973-246057 GCA_014898755.1 Handroanthus guayacan | reverse complement strand
CAACTGAACGGGTAAGGTTTCCACCCCCTTATAAGGAAGGCTTCGTTCTCCTTGACAGCCAATGTGAGATCTCACACCTCTACTTCTTGCGCTCGTGCCTATGTTTCCAAAAGTTCAAGATTTTTGTAAATTCGATTTTTTTGAATTTTTTTGTGCTTGAACTCTTATTTTAATTGATAGAAATTAGAACCCATTTGTTATGTACATAATTTTAGTTGATAAAAATTGGAAAAATTACAATTTTAGTCCCATAAGTTAGGCCAACTTTAGTTCTCAGTCCCCTTTTTTCAAAAAGTAATATTTTAGTCCCACAACTTTTTAAGAATTGCAAATTTAGTCCCACTATTAGTTTTTAGACAGAAAAAGCATAAACTACATGCTGGGTCCATTACATCAACGAAAAATTATAATTTTAGTGTCATAAGTTAGACCAATTCCAATTTTCAGTTTCATTTCTTTGAAAAGTAGATATTTTATCTGATACTAAATCTCATTTCTCCATTTTTCCTCCTTTTCTTAATTGAACCCTAGAGTTTTTTGGTTGAAAAATAAATAATCTTCTATTTCGCGCTTTTTTCTGGCCTTTCTTCATTAGCATCTAACTATCATCTTCCTCCCATTTTTCCCTTTTTTTTTTCTTTTTTTTTCCCTCCATTCTTTGTTCTTTTTCTTTTTTTCCCCCTTAATAGCAGCTAACATCCATGGAATTCAAGTGTTATTCAATTGTGAAGAGCAGGATTAGTTCAACTAAACCACAAGTTGGAAGCCCTCCGAGTGTTTGTCCAATCACACCACAGAGGTGGTAGCTGCATTAGAAGCAAGAAAAGCAAAGAGAGATGGGAAGAAGAAGATATATAGGGTTGTTTTGAGCACTTGTAGCAGGAGCAATCTAGCCCTAGAGTCATACTTGTTATTACAGTTTTGATACCACCTGATGGATAATTTTGCTATTAACGTGTGGATTCTTGTTCTTTGCTACTGAACTTGTTCTGTTTTCCATATTAGTAGTGTATGTTTTGCGGGTGTTCCAGCAACCACATACAATGTTTAGTGATTTAGTTTATGGGAAAAAATTGTTTTGAGCTGCATGGCTGGATTCTTGTTCTCGTTTGCAACCATTGACAATGGTTGTTTTTTATACTAACTCCTTTCTGACAATTGGAATTTTGGAATCGTATTTAAGTTTATTTAATACATTTATCCAATTCCAGTGTTGCATTTTCATAGTATATTTATTGTTAAGTTCTAGTTCCAACATTAAATTCAATTTTTGGAGTGTAATTATACTCTAAAACTTTACTACTAGTTAGGGTGTGGATAATACTTTTGTTTAGCAATAACTATGTTTAGTATATTGTACAAACAACTGTAGTACTAAAACTCAAAAATTCCGTATTTGTTAATTTAATTTGTAGTATGCATTCAAGTTTTTCCATCCTTGTTTATATAATTAATAGTATGTACTAAAATTTGTCTATCTTTGATTATTTAACAGATGTTGGTACGTAATAATTCCCATTAACACTAACCATTATGCTAATGAACTTTGAACCTTGATACAAGCCGACGGCTAATGTCGTTGTAAGTTGTCTCCCCTTTAATGAAAAATTCTTCTAAAAATATCGCATTAAGAGTTGATATGATGAATGTTTTTGAAGGCTACGTTTTAATCTCGATACCTCCATCATTGTTTGGTGTATCGCGTCAATGAGGGCATGGAAGTTAGAGGTAGCCGACAACAAGAGGGGTCATTGCACTGTGGTGTATGTATATGTCTCTGGGCAGAATATTTTGCCGGAGACACCAAGGAGTTCAAGACATAAGTTGATAACTACTCCATGGATGTAGTTCACACGTATATGGCATACACCATATTGACTATTGAGTCAAAAAAAGTGGATTGTTACATTAAATAACTATTTTTTGTATTAGTTGGGTGACACAAACATTAAAAGGTCTCATTACATATATTTGATGGTATGTTGTTAGGATGATATCTTGGATTGTATGTTGTTGATATGGATGTCAATTTGAGTTATTTTTTATATACTCAATTTAAGAGCTTAGTTGGATGTAATAAAGATATTTTGAATGACACTTGGTTTATGATTATTCATGTTTACAGATAAAATTTTTGGATTACTGGATGTTGCTATTATTTGGTGAAATTAGGATGTCTGGATATTGATGGTGCTTTGGTTTAACAGTAAGGGAACCTTGTTTAAATTTAAAAAAAAAAAATACAGAATTCCAGATTTACAATATAAATTGTAGATTTAAAGTACAAGAGAATGTCGTTGGTATATTGAAGTATAAAATATCGAAAATGAAGTATGTAACACCTATATTAAGTACACTCATCCAGAAATTCAGTATTTTAGAAAAGACGTTATCATTCAAACATTTGAACATGCATGAATCTCTTCACAACTAAGATGACACCTTGTCGATGGTGTTTTTGGATTTTTTTCTCAATTGATAATGTATAATTATGGAAAAGACTCAAAAAGTTACGAATAGTCTAATTTAGTGAAAAAAAAAAAGTGCTCCATTAAAGTAAATGATCCATATAAACAAAGTACAAATATTGGAAATGAAGTAGATAACAACTGTAATGAAAGAAACTCGTCTGAAAATTCAGTATTTTGGAAAAACATTGTCTTCTAACCATTTTAATATGCATGGACATCTCACAAATAAGATTACATCTTGTTGATTTTGTTTTCGATTTTTGTCCTCAATAGATAATGTATAATTATGGAAAAAACTCACAAATTTATAATTAGTATGATTCAATATAAAATCTTTCATTTCAAATATATAATACATAAAAATGAAATATAAATATCCTGAAATTCAGGATTTTACAATCTTATGATTTCACAATGAAAAAATGAAATTGCGAAATAAACCTTAGACTTCAATCACCGAAAATTTTATAACTTTTAACTTTGAACAAGCAAAATCGCGCACAAACCCTAGCCTTCATTCACCAAAATTTTCCAGCTTTCAACTCGTAAGCTCTTAACCCTAGCTCAATCGAAGCCCTTGTCAACTTCTTTGGCCATTTGCTTTTCTAAGGTACTGCAATATTATTCTTTCTGTTACCATGTTGTTTATTTTAATGCTTTTTGTTTGAATGTTGTTGTGGGTTCCAATGACTGTAGTTTATTTTGTTAATATTTATTGTTGACGTCTTTTTGGAATGTTTTCCAAATGTGCTTTGATCATTGTAGTGAAATTTTAGACGTGATTCCTATAAAGAGAACATTACGGCCTTAGGAATCTACTTTCGTTGGTTGGGGATAGATTTCTAAATACAACATATTATGGGTGAATTGATGCGCTGTTTTCGTGTGGTCCTTCCCCTTTAGTATAATTTATTGGTTTGTGCTTTTTGTGGCCTCTCACTTTGTAGAATAATTTAATAGTTAAGTCTTATTTGTCACCCCAATCCATTTTGATTACTAAATCTTTGTTTTTCATATTTTGATTTTAGATGAATGATGATACTGAAATACACATGTGGGTCGGGGTTATGAGCATTCTAGTGGTTAAATATGTAGAGGGGAGAAAGTACTGTTATGAGGTTGATGACCTGGACAGATTTTAGTTTGATGACTTGTATGCTATGTATGAAAATTGTGGTGGGAAAAAGACAAATGTTTACTTTTATTACAATAAGCTTGGATATCCACTAGACATGGGGCTTTGATTGATAAAGCATATAATTAATGTAGCAGTTTCTAAGATGATAGAGGCCTGCAGAGGAATAAAAGCCCCTATAGACATATATGTGGAGGAGCTCCATAATCCTTTGATGTCAGTGGATTCAAATGGCAATCTACTTCACAATAGGATAAAAGTTCCACAAGAAAAGGAAGAAGAGATGCAAATGCTATATCAAGGGGACAAAATAAGTACACTATGTTCTTGTATTAACTTTGATAATGCTTTTGAGGTGATGGCAACCCAACAATGCACACAATCTTTAGAAGTATTTGGTAACAGAAGCCACAAGTTAGGGGCGGTATTTGAATTACATAAAGAGGTAGCTTTTGACCATCAAGAAAATGACACACTTGAGGTTGTGGATTCAAGAAAAAAAGCCAAGAGATCAAAGAGTGAGAAAAGAAAATCTTGTTAACATGAAAAGGGAAAGCAAGCAATTCAACATGAGGAAGGGAATTGAAGATTAGAACTTTTATGACTCGTTTGATGAGGATTACAGAGGAGAAGAGGATCAAGTGAATTTGATGCTGAGTTACAAGCAGAGCTAGGGAGTAGTCATGATAGTGACTAAGAATCTAATTCACTTAGTGTAATGTTGAAAGACCTTTAAGGAAGCAGCGATGAAGATATTTTGTTTATAAGAACCCAAGCAAGAGACATTTGGTGAAAAAGTTGAAGAAAATTCTAAAGAATAAAGAGAAAAGAACCGAAAGTGAAAGAAAAAAGGCTAGAGAAGTATCTATAGAAGTTGCGAATGAGGATTGGTTCAGTGATGTCTAGGATGATGATGAGTTGCATAGTCTCAGTGTATTGCACTATCTCGTACTATCATATTCTTTGCTACACTACTCTTTTCCCCTTACCATCGTACTAACTTCCCTTTAACACATTCATTATCATTGCCTACCCCAAGCCCTCACCAATCTTCAGTAACGTATCACTCATTTCATCCAAAGAATCCCCTAGAGTACAACATCTTTATAACCCTTTACCAAGATGTATAAATACTCTGACAATCATATTCTCATCGGCAAAATTCACAAAATGCAATGCATCGTTGTCACAATACATTAATTTATATCTTAGTTGTCATTCCAATCATTTCAACTAAAGTAAAAGCTAACTACACTAACATCTATTCCAGTAGCTCCGTCCATTTCTATAATTCAAAGCATAGACATTTCATTTGAAGAATAGTAGTCAAAAAGATCTTATTTTACCCCATCATAGACGTTACGGCCTAAATCACACAATTGACCACTATTATGCATTCTCACAGTGAAATAATTAGTATCACTACCTACAAATATAAATTTATAATACATTCAAGACCTTATTGGGACCACATTGTCAAAGATACACACATCAATAGCAAAATATATCTATATATTAGAAAATGTCATGTAAAGAAGGGATTGTCTCAAACCGCAACAAACCTCCCATAACATGTTTTAAAAAAATAAAAAAATAAAGAACTAAAATTAAACAAAAAAAAACAAAATAAAACCTTTACAAACCTACCACAATATTTATATATAAAAAAAGAAGCTAAAATAAAGCACAATGCTCAATCACCAAGCAACTTGCAATGTTAAAATACTAAGTCGACTATGCTTCAACTAAAACTCCAAATGCATATGCAAGAAATGCAAAACATAGGTTCTCAAAAGACATTTAAAAATAGAATCTTTACAGCTTTTCGGTATTGACAAATGAAAACAAAGGAATCTCGCATACCGTACTCAAGTGCAGTTCGTTTCATAGGAATCTTGTTGATATTATCTCTTAATCGCAGAAGCATTTTATCACTAATTACTCAAAAATCAAGCCATATTTTGTAGAGATGGCAAAACGGCCAGCCCGCCCCGTCCCGCCCCGATTAAACGAGGCAAGGTTGAGTTGACCCGAATTTAAACGGGTTGGCAAATGCCCAACCCACCCCGCCCCGTGGTGGGTTGGCGGGTTGGGCTGCGGGTTGATAGTTTTTTTTTTTTTTTTTTTAATTTTAAAATTTTAACATTGAAGTTTGGATTGGACCCATACTTTATTTTTCTTTAAAAAAAAATCTTTATAATTATAAATTTTAAATTACACCTTTTTTTATAAGTAATCTTTATTTCTATATTTATAAAGTAATTGGTAATCTTTATTTCTTTTTTTAATTGGTAATGAGTAATGTAACACCTGAGAATTCCCTAAATGAAATTCTTGAATCGCCGATTTATCAAAAATTTATTTGATTTCAAAATTGAGCATCATTTTAAAATGAAAACACGTTTTGTGCATTAGAGAAATTTTCAAGCAAATACGTTTCAATTTCAAGTCACATTTCGACCCAAAAACAAGCCCCGTTAGCCCATGAAACAAGCCCAAATTATAGCTCACAACCCTAGCCATCAATTTTGACCAAAGTTTAGCACCACTTGAAATTAAAAAATAAAATAAAAGAAAAAGGGTGCAGCAGATCAGCAGTCGCAACAGCCTAACATGGCTGTCATTGGATGGGATTTTCATCTCATCCATCCATCATTTAGCCACCCTAAACCATCACTAGCTATTGATAATTATTTTGAGGGGTTTTAACTTGTTAAGTCTTGCATTATGGCCCCAAGTTTCATCTATAAATACCCTCAAATGCTAGACAAAATCTCTTGCTCAAACATTCACATTCTCACCACTTAGAAATCTCTTGCACATCTCTTCTCATCTTGCATGTCATATATCCAAGAAAACTGATTTTCACTAAGGGAATTGTGGTGGTGTTCTCTCATCCAAACCATTGGGTAGTAGCTTAAGATTGATATTTCTAGATTGATCAAAGATATGTTACATAGAGCTTGACACAAATGAATGAATGTTATCTTAGGTGCTTGGCTTTAAGCTTCGATAATCTTTTAACCAAGTTCTTAGACCATAAAAAGGTAAGACTTATGGCTTCCTTGATCTTCTTATGAGCATATATTTCTAGTTTTCTCCTTGAATGAATAAGCATGAGCTATTGTTTATCTTGATCTTCATTGAAATGTTATGAGCTTATGTTGTTACCATTATTGTTCCTTGCTGTTGATAAGTCCTATTCCATGATCATGTAAACTCAAAGCTTAACAAATCCTCTTGACATCTACACCTATACTTTGGATCGAGTTTTGAACAATGGACCGTGGACTAAGAGGGATAATGAACTAAGAACGATTTAAAACGAGAGGTATGGACTAAAACTGTATTTTTGACTTGAAAACGATCTTTCGAAAATTCTCAAAATCAAAAATAAGATTTATAAATGTTATTACATCTAAGAATATCACAAAAATGTGTATTTGGAACAAAAATGGCGGATTTGAAATAAAAATGACAGAAAAAGATGTGACATATCACTTTTGAAAAATTAAGGTTAGTTACTTTCTTTAATTTTTTAAAAATAGTTAGACTTAGAATTTTATATAACATGCTTTACAAAAGTTGTAGGAAAAATTATAAAGATTTCCAAAAAATTATTAAAAAAAAAAAAAATTTACTGCACACGGTACTGTTCACGGCGCGACAACGCGTGAATAGTACCGCGGTCGCGCCCAAACCAGCAAGTTTGGATAGTTTGGCACGATTGCGCCTGTTTTTGAGCGCTGACGCTCCTAGGACAGACTCCAAACTTCGTTTCTTGACTTCTTTTGTTATTTTAAGCCCATTTTCTACCTTATTTCAATGATTTAAAGTTTTCTAAATGATTATTTCCTTAATCTAAGTTATGATTCGGATGAGTTTTGAATTTAACATTTGTTTCCAATTGATCTTGACCATATTTAATCTCTCTGAATGTGTCTGTGACTTCAAAATGAAATCTCACTAGTCCATAGCCAAAATTTCAAAACCGATTCATTAGGTTGAATTGATTGATCGTTTGAATTCCTGCCCGAAATGACTTTATGTTCGATATGTTCTGATATGTTTGAAATGCTCCAATATGTTCATTATGTTCTGATACGTTCTGTTCATTTCCAAGCCTATCTATTTGTATATATGTTGGATAGACCAGATGGGCCCTAGAGGTAGGGTCCTGAAGGATTGCGTATGAGACTCGTGGTCGATCGTGCTGAGGCGGCTGTGTCTTGTATATGTATACTCTCTTTGAGCTTTGGCTCGGAGCTGTAAGTTTATGACTCTCCTTGAGCTTCGGCTCGGAGTTGTATGTTTTGACTCTCCTTGAGCTTCGGCTCGGAGTTGTACGTTTATGACTCTCCTTGAGCTTCGGCTCGGAGTTGTATGTTTTGACTCTCCTTGAACTTCGGCTCGGAGTTATATATTTTGACTCTCCTTGAGCTTCTGCTCGGAGTTGTATGTTTCTGACTCTCCTTGAGCACCTGCTCGGAGTTGTAAGTGGAGTGATAAGGGTGACAGACCCACCAAACATTTGAACCAGTCTTATATGCTTTATTGACATGAATGTGACATATGATTTATGATATCCGTTCGTTCTATTCGTTCTATTGATCTGAAATATTATATGAGTCACATTCATGTTTTCCGTTCTTGATATGTTCATCGTTGAATCTTGTACTCCCGTCCCGAGCTATAAGTTTTACCGGGTCAGTGGACTCATGATTCCATAAAAATTATGTAGGTTATTAGACCGTGGATCGACTGACTGGAACTTCATATTAGCATGTAGCTTCTCTTTTGGAATTATGTACATAAGCATGTACCTTAGCATGATAAACGCTTAGATTTATGTGTTGTTAGAATGTTTTGAACGTCGGCTTGTAATAGTTAGGTTATCCGAATGAAAAACTTTGGTGTACTTAGTTTCGTTTGATCTACGGATACTTTTGACTTGTACTTTGGATTTTTGTAATGAAATTTGAAAAATTATAGCTTGAAATTTTGGGATCATTTGAATCGTTAAGTTATGGAATTGTGTTTTGGAACTTCTATTTATGGTTTTAGTTAAGATCGTACACGAGTAGCACTCCGAATTTTGGGACGGAATGCTCTGAAATCTGGGACATTACAAGTAATTTTATGTAAGTTTAATACTATAATACTATATCTTGATTATTTTTTCACCTTTTAATATTATTTTCTTTTTGATTATCTTTTTATCTACTACTAATTCTATGTGAATTTTTATTAAAAAAATTAAAAAATAAAAATTATCCACTTATTTTTAATTTGTGAGCTTTAAAAGTTTAATTAGTTTTATCAATCTAAAATTTTTCAAAAATCTAAATTTTATTAATGGTATTAAATTAACAATAATTCCAAAATAATATAAAAAAAAAAAAAAAAACTTAACCCAACGAGTCAACCCGCCCCGTGGCGGGTTGACCCCTCACGGGCGGTGAGTTAAATGGGGCGGGTAATTTAACCCGACTTCTAAATGAGTTAGAAAAACTCAACCCACCCCGCCAATTTGGCGGGTTAAACGGGCCAACCCGACGGGTTGGACCCATTTTGCCATCTCTAATATTTTGGCATGTTTTTCAATGTTTAAGTTCGTTCCTTAAAGTCCTTTTGTTCGGAGGAAAATTGTGATTAAGAGAAAAAATTGAAACTGCTTGGATTCAAACACTGTCTTGTGACGAAATTACCCATAAAAATAATTGTTGAATACACGTTGAAGGGAATATTCTCTTAAGATGTGGCTGGATTTGTCAAAATGTGGTGTTAGTGTTATTTTGTCAATGATTGGATAGCAACTTGCACATTCAAAACAAGGAAAAATTGCAAATTTAGTCCATTAACTATACCCTTTTTCAATTGGTACATTCCTTTTTGGGGTTAGCACTTTTAGTCAATTTAATTAAAAAAAATTTCACATTTCGTCCATTTCTTTGCAATTTTGGTCCATTCGTCTACAAATTTTGAAATTGGACTAGAATTTGCACAATTAGCACCAATCGGGCCCAAAATTTAAGGGTTTTGTAACATGTGGCATCTATTGCCACATCATTTAAATTCACCATGCCATGTCATATTTAAAAGCTAACAATAATTAAAAATTAAAATGATATTTTCTTTTCTTTTCTATTTTTGTTATTTTTTATAATTATCTCTTCTCTTCTTTCTATCTATCAAAAAGAAAAATAAAAAAGTCTTCCCCCTCCGCCCCTTCCATTCTATTCTCTTCCTGCCTCTTGCAACCTGTTCCCTCTCATTCTCTCAAATGTTTTTTTTTCTTTTTTCTTTTTTTTTTTTTGCTTCCTGCTTCGGAAGATGTCATCCTATACTTGGTGATAGATGCTTGGTAAGGACCTCATGGACTGATCAGAACTTGGGTAGAAGATTTCTTTGTTGCCCTAAAAATTATGTAAGTCGTAGATTGTAAATAGGTATAGTGTTTTTTGTTTTTATGTTTGCTTTTTACCTCAGATTTGTAGGACCCAATTGAAATAGATTCTGGTTTTTTTATAAAATTTTTTCTTTTTCCTTTTCAGATATTTGGATGTGGATTCTTCAAATTGGTAGATTTACCCATATGTGCAAGGTCCAAAATCATTATCCCCAGTTTCCTGTGGAAGATAAATGACCTAGAAGCTAAGAATGAGAAATTAAAGAGGTGGAGCTATAATTGGATGAATTGGTGGAAGATTAAAATATTGTGCATTTTATTTGTAATTTGGTTGGTGTAACACCCCGAACATTCCCCTAAATAAAATTTTGAATCACCGATTTTTCAAAGTAATAACTTGATTTCGAAATCACGAGCACCGTTTGAATATCAAAAAAAGTTTCATGCATCCAAAAAATTTTCGTGCATTCGAGCTTCAATTTCATGCCCCATTTTGACCAAAACAAGTCCAAATTGTCCCAAATTATAGCATACTATTGTTGACCTAAAAATGGTCAAAAAAAAACAAAAAAAGATGTTGAAATCTGCTCAGCTGTAGCCGGCAGTTCTACTCCGACATTTGGATGGGATTTTTCCCCTTCATCTATCACAACATGTCCCAAATCTTCCAATGGAAGATGGCTAAAATTATTTTGAAGAACTTCAATAAATTGATTCCTTCTTTAAAGCCCCATTTCTCTTCTATAAATAGCTCTCAACTGAACACTAAAACTTCTTGCTCAAACCCTCTTTACTTTCTCATCTTGCACTAAGAAAAAATTCTTACATATTTCTATCACAAATCCTCCACACTCAAGAACATTTCTTGCACTCTTATCCTTTGCATTTGATCAAATCTTACTTAAGGGGAATCTAGGTGGTGCTCACCCTAACTATTGGTAAGAATAGTTTAAGAATATGATCTAAGAATGTATATGATATGGTATTGGAGTTTAACATAAGTGTGATTGTCATTTTAGGTGTTTGAACCTAAAGCTTATTAGGAACGCTCATCTTTACAAGTTAGACTCCAAAGAGTAAGACCTATGGTTTTCTTTTTCCTTCCTATGAGCATATGAATCATCTTCTTGCCTTGTATGAATGATCTTGTTTTGAGCTTATGGATATGATGATTTTATTTGCAATATTGTTGATATGAGCTTATATTGTTGCCATTATTGTTTCTTGTTGTTATAAGCTCTATTCCATGTTACATAAATCCAATGCCCTATTGAATATCCTTGACATCACTACCTATACTTTGGGTTGAGATTGTATATTGGATATTGGACTAAGAGGAGGATTTAAGAACCAAAGATTGAAGGAAAGTGAGTGATATGGACAAAACCGTGCTTTTCGGCTTGAACACGATTCTTAAAAAAATCCTAAACCAAACTTTAAAATTATATTTACAAATGTTTTTGTATAAAAGAGAACCCCAAAAATATAATTTTGGATAAAAATTTGAAAGAAAATCAAAAGACGGAAAAGTGAAATTTTAACCAGAGAGTGAGCACTCAAGCGCTTAACTTGGGCGCCTGAGCACCCAAGTTGGTGCTTAAGCACCACTCTGGCACCCAAAAATGAATTTTTACAGTAGCTTAGGCACCCAAGCGCTCAGCTTCGAGGCGTGTTTTACTGTTTGAACGCCCATTTCTATAAGCAAAACTTGATTTTTCAACTTTGTTTTGATGATTCCGAGTCCATATTTGACCTTTCTAACGTAATTTGAAATTTGAAATCAAAATGCTCTAAGTCCATAGTCAAATTCTGAAATGATCGATTGATATGTTTGGCCAAATTCTGAAACATTTGTTTGATCTGATGGCCAATCATAATCGTGCCTGTGGTGGCCTTATGATATATGAATGATTGATGAGTTCTGTTTGTTTCAAGCTTGAATAACTAAATGACTGTTGGGCCCTGGGTGTTCTCATGGGTATTAGATTTGGGCAATATCGAATTGACGATCAGAATTGTAACAGACCGACAACCCGCCTGCCGATATTGTCCGCTTTGGGGTGTCCGGA
>JACFYI010003452.1:211345-233873 GCA_014898755.1 Handroanthus guayacan | reverse complement strand
TCCGGACACCCCAAAGCGGACAATATCGGCAGGCGGGTTGTCGGTCTGTTACAAGAACCCTTGGAAATCACGACTATTGGGTAGTTCAGAGGGATCCTAGAGGTAGGATTCTGAAGAGCTACTTCTGCGACTCGTGGTCGACCGTGCTGCGGTAGCTGTGTCTCAAGCATGAATGACTCTCTTGGAGCGATTGCTCGGAGAAACAAATAGAGGGATAAGGATTTAATGCTCAATATGATGGAGTTATAAGGGTGATAGATCTACCAAACTGCTTGATTCAGCCTTATGACTTTAATGTAATAATTGATTTATATTATCTGATCGTTCTGAACATTCTGATTGATTTCGAAATGTTTAATGAATCACATTCATATTTCGTTATTGATATGCTCATCATTTGAATTCCAAATTCCTGATCCTGCCATAAGTTTTATTGGTTCAGTGGACTCATGATTCCATAAACATCATGTAGATTCGTGAATCATGAGGATTGAATGATTGAAAGCTCCGAGTTAGTTTGAGACCGTTTTCCTTTTAGGAATTTGTACAAAAGTATGTATCTTGGTTCGTTTTGAACGATTACACTTTTGGATCAATAGAATGTATAGAATGATTGATTGGAAATGTTAAGTTAGCTTATTTTGTATTTTCGAAAATTTTAATGGCCTGTAATGATATTTTCTATTGGGACTTAGTATGAATGCATATGATAGTTCCTATTTGGTTTTAGAATGTCTTCGCACTGCGAGTATCGCGTCGAATCTTGGGGCGCTACAGTTGGTTTGGGTTAGTGAGATTTTTTAGTAATTTCAAAGACTAGAATTTTCATCATTTCATTGTATTATGGAAAAGAGGTAGGTTTTTGTATGTTCTTGGAAAATTTTGAGGAACAAGAAAATGAAACATGGGCTGCCTTTGACTTATTCACTTTGATATCCATAGAGTTTTCTTTAATATTTTTTGCACACATTTCTTAAGCTCATGAAGGCAATCACTTAATTTTCATGGTCTTGTAAGTCCTTTTAATAGTTGTCTTGAGCTCCTTTTTGTAGGTGGATATTTTGTGCTCAATTACCTATAGTATAGCTCCAAATATTGTTAAATTTGCGAACCTTTGTTCAGAAAGTTTAGTGGGACTACTGTTTTCCTGGGATTAAACTAGTTGTTTTAGTGTTTGCTAGCACTTGATGTTGTTGGGAATATTTCTGGTCAGAATTGGAACTAAACTAATATACTGAACGATATGTTGAATCAATGTTTAACTAAGAATTATGAGTTACTAAACTAAGGATCTTGTACGGCTTTTATTTGTAAATTCTGCTGAAATCTATATAAGTTTGCACACCATTTTGTCATTTGATAAGTAGGTTCTTACGTAAACTTGATTTAAACTGTCCTAATGGTCACAAAGCAACATAGTCATTATCCTCTCTTACATACTGTAAGTTGTCCAGCATTGAAATTAAATGGACAATAACAATAACATTTTTCCATTTACCAAAGGTTAAAATGTGCATATAAAAACTCTCTATTTGTTTCCCATGCAGAAACAAAAGAATTGGCTGCTTGACTATACATCATTACCATCATGGCCTTATTAACCAAGTACATCACATGATAGAATCACAAACACTACACCATTCATCAATTTACATAAACATAAACACTGCACCATTTATCAATTTGTTTCATAAACTAGCAACCCAACCAAAAGTATCATCAGCTTCTAAGCTATTCAAGTCACAACCCAACCAAAAGCATGAGTTGAAAAGCCATTCAAGTCATAAACCAGCAACCTAACCAAAACGATCAGTTCAAAAGCCCAAAAAGTTTACGCTTCACTCCCACATAATACACCTTCAAAGTTGTTCACTTTTTTTTCTTCCCAGCCTTCTATCCATTGTTTCTATAATGCTTCTTAAATGGACAGTTTTCTTTTTCACTTGTGTTGTAGTTACACTATTTCTTGATTGGGACATCTGCAGTTGCTGATACATGGACAGGCCTCGAACCTCTGACAAGTAGCTGCTGATGTGGTTTCTTACATCTCTTAGTTATACAAAATGAACATTTTTTTTGAATTATATTGAAAATATAAACTATTACTGATGAATTAGGGCATGGAATAACTATACCTTTGCTTTGCCATTTAATCTTGGGGAAATTCTAATACCACTTGTCCCCTCAACAGAACCATTGACCTACAGAAATACAGAATTGAATTAATTTGTATTCCACTTTCTTATTGAAATAAAATTCAATAATGTTCTACCTTTGTAGCACCTTTTCCTCTTTGAGATCTTCTAATAGTCTTCTAATTTCCCTACCTCATGCTTCCCATAACCTGTACATCACATAATTTTTCAATTTTATTTCATTTTGTGCTTATTTAAATTGAAAGACACTAAATGCATTTTTGCATAACTGTACCTGATCCTACAGCTCAGTTGAAGCACTAGCACTGACTCCTTCCATCTAACCTGATCCTTTTGATGGTCTTCTTACCGTTGAATTAATCCATAAACAAAGTGAATCACCTTCCAGATTATACTGAAAAATAGAAAGCAATAAGTCGGAAGAAATTAAAATACATATATTCAAATTGCTTCTTATGTTTTGGGATGCTTGAGTACCGAACACCTCTTGCATCTCTTGGGCATCAAATACTAGGTCAGTTATGTCTTCATTAAGGGGATTGTCCTTCATTAGGCATCTCTTTTGGTTGTGGCCATGTTCCTTGCATACTGAACACTTCATACCCTTGGATCTCTTCTTCATTTTCAATAGCTGCTAATCACTCCTAGGCCTTTCTCTGCTCTTCTTCTTCCCTTCATAACTGCTTCTTTATTTCCTCTTTTTCTAGCCTTTGTAGGCTTTCCCTTAGTCTTTGCAAAGTTAGGGGGAAATGGAGGTATATAGATAGTTTCCCCCTACAAGTTCTGACTGTTAATCTCCATAGTAGCACTCTCATAAACCTTCTTATATCTCTTAACAGTATAACAAGCTGCCACATAATCCTTTAGATTCTTCTTCTGATTGCAAATAGCACAGCATGCATGAAGGCATGGAATGCCTGTCGAATCCCACTTCCTACATAAACAGCTTCATGTCTCCAAGTCAACATAGTACTGACTGCCATACATATGAGTAATCTGATAATGCATGTGATATGCATTTCTTAGTATGCAATCCCTCAAGTTCTTGACACTATGATTTAGAATTTCAATTATTCCAGTACATAGCTCATCCCTTCATTTTTTTTTGCTTTATCTCTATTTTTTTGCAACCTTCTCATCATGTATTTTCTAATCTATTCAAGCATAGTCAAGATCCCCTTCTCTCTAGCTTCTAGGATTGCACTGTTGAATGACTCACAAAATTTGTTGAGGTTCATATCATATCTTGAGATAGGAGTAAAATGAAATTTATTCCATTGTAAAGGTGGCTTGTCACTGAACCAGTCAGCAGCTGTAGGATCCAGGTCCTTTATTTTTGCAATTGGACCTTAAACTGGCCAACAATGATGCTATTTGCAGCCTTCCATAGCAAATTCTTGTCCTTCAAACCCTCAAAGCCAGCATTCACAAATTTTTTTCACAAATGTCTAACACAAAACCTACGTTCAGACTCTGGGAAAACTTCTTCAAAGGCTTGAATCACGCATTTTTGCTTATCAGATATGAAAGTAAATTCATGAGGCTGAGTGATTTGGAGATCTTGCTTTAGCAAGGTTAAAAACCATGCCCAAGTATTTCCGATCTCCCTGTTTACCACAGCATATGCAACAGGATAAGACTTGTTATTGGGGTCAATACTCACAGTAGTTAGAAGCACTCCTTTATGTGACCCACTCAAATGACATCCATCTACACCAAGTATAGGCCTACAACCAGCTATAAATCCTTTTTTCAATGCCTCAAAACAATAGTAGAGGTGTGTGAATTTGTTCTCACTATTCACATCATCCATATCCAAAATTATAGTAGACCATGGATTAGTTCTTCTTAATTCAGCTGCATAATTCCACAGCTTTGCATATTGGACCTTAGGGTCCCCATCAACCATCTCGACTGCCTTTTTCTTAGCTCTGTAAGCTTGATGCCAAGAAACATTGACCCTAATATCACTCTCTAGCTCTCATCTAAAGCCCTCAGTTTTTTTCTTTGAATCAATTTTGATTTTATTTACAAATCTCTCAGCTGGGTATATGAAGGTGACATTAGAAACTGTAAATGTGGACTGGCATGTATGTCTAAGATTATAGGTGTGGATTTGAAAAGTTGACTCTCCCTCTATCCTATAGGCATAAAATCTCCACCCACACCCCTCTTCCTCACACTTAGCATAAATCGTCTCTTTATCATTTTTCACAATTTTTAAATTCCTCAATAATTGAACAGCTTCACAATGAACAACCTTCCTAAAATCAGTTTTGTTATTAAACTTCATACCTAATTCAAATGTGGGAGTGTATTTTTTGTTGTAATTGAAAAAATGTGCATGAAATTCCCTTACTTCCCCATCTGAGTCTAGATCACTATCCAATGGAACATCACTGTTAGCCAGTAGGTTATCTTCACTACTCTCACTATCACTAATATCCTGAACCCCTTCTCCTCCTACCTCATTAACATATGCTTCCGGATTCACCACCCACTCCTTATTAGGGTCTACAAATTGCTCAAAGAGAAAATCATCATCTAAACCATCACTATCGGCCTCAAAATTAACGAAGCATCATTGCTATCATCAGCATCACTAAATCCTCTCTCATCACTCAGAGTCTCACTTATGCTCACAGTCCTAAACACAGTACCCCACTCCCCTTCTCTCTCAGTTTGTTTCTCAGCTTGTGCTTGTGTTTGGGTTTCAGTCTAAGTTTGAGATTGGTTTTGTGAAATGGGTGGTAGGGTTTGGGACTGTAGTTGGGATTGGGACAAGCATGGGCTTGTGTTTGAGATAAGGCATGTATTTGCAATGAATTGTGTCATCATTAGCCTCCACATATATCTTTACCTCCTTATTCTTAGCACAATATCTACCATACTCTCTTAATTCACTCTTATCAGTAATTAACACAAACTTGTCATCTACTTTTTTGTAGAATCTCCTAGGGGCTTTCACATTTACATTATCATAGAGACAACCTAAATTCCTAAAGGACAAGATATCAAGTAAGAAGTAGTCATACTTAACAATTTTCCCACTCGTGTACACAGATGGTGACTCATCAAACTCACATTTACCTTCATAAAAAATTGAAAATGTAACATGGTTTGATTGTTTATCTGCATTTAAAAAAAATCAGAATACAACACCACGTTCACAGTTCAACATAGTTCACAGATACAAAGTCAAAATTCTCTTTTCAGTATTATCATATGGGAACCACTACCAACAAGAATCATTTATCATGAAAAGTAATGCCACCAAATAATAAAAAAACTCACAAAGAAACAAATCATCAAACCCTAAACCAAATACATTTATCTATAAATGCACGCCTAACTTCACATCAAGAGACCACACGATATTCAAATTTTTCAAAAAGTATTGAAAACCCACCCTCGTGGCTATATTTAAACGCTTACTGTACTGAGGAGGAGGTAAATCCTCGGTCGATTCGACATCTTCCAGCCTTAAACTTTTCTCCAGCAAATACTTTCTTCAATGTTAGAGTTTAGGAGTAGGGTTTTCTGCCACTAGTTTTTTGCAATGTCTACACAGATTTAAGGTTTCGGTTTATAGATCTTCAGATTTAAGGGATGGGAGACTAGAGTTTCGAGTTAATCTTTGCGATTAATGTTTTTTGAAGTCAATGGATTTTGCTTTTAGCTTCGTTCTTCGTTGAAATCACCAGATCTATGCATTTGTTTTATTAACCATAAATCATTTTTTTATTTTTAACATTTTTTTCAATGTTTCTAGCTTCTTTAAGCGTTTTTTTTCTTTTATTTTTTCAGCAAATTAATTTGTTTGTTTTTTTTAAAGAAAAAAGAAAATATCATTTTAATTTTTAATTATCTTCAGCTTTTAAATATGACATGGCATGGTGAATTTAAATGATGTGGCAATAGATGCCACATGTCACAAAATCCCCAAATTTTGGGCCCAATTTCAAAATTTGTGGCCCAATCGACCAAAATTGTGAAGAAATGGACTAAATATGAATGGACTGAATGTGCAAAATTTTTGAATTAAATGGACTAAAAGTGTTAACCCAAAAAAAAATGTATCAAAATCGAAAAAGGGTATAGTTAATTGACTAAATTTGCAATTTTCCCTTCAAAATGATTAGGGGACAAAGTGCACATGACCCAAAATATTGGATGTATCTACATTTCACTCAAACAAATTTATTTGACATATAATTTATACGTTATATATACAGTTATAATAAATATGTGTATACCTCATAACGATATTGTTGATGTTTGTAAAATATGTAATATTAAAATTTTAGACAAAATTATACAGACTTTATAACCTTACAAATACTATGAATAAAATAAAAATTTATGATTTATATAATTTGATATATATATATATGACATTGGTGCAATAATATTTGATAATTGACCACGGTATGGTGATTGACACAACTTTCAGTCTACATTAATGCCTTACAGAAGTGGATGCAAGCCTAATAAATTTGTTTGTGAGGGTACTAGCAGTGGCAGATATTACCTTGTTATAATAGATCCATCTCTCACGTTGATTATGAAGGATCCTTGGGTCATCTTATGTTGCAGTACTGTCTCCCAGCCAATTGTATTTAGCTTGTATAAACTGTTCTTTATAATACAATCTTACTTTCACCAATATAAATAAATGGTCATCTTCATCTTACATACATTATTTGTTTCTACGAATGTATTTGAATGAAGTCCTCGAGATTGCACTAGACTACAGGACTTGATTACACATCTGATGATAATCATGAAACAAGCCTCTATGGCCGTGATCTCAAAACATTCCAAGTCATAAAATCTATAAGACAAGGACATCTTAGATTCGAATGCTTGCATTGACGATGCATATACTAAGGAGTTTCACCTTGTTTTATGGGAAACAATGCCATGACATTGGTACACGCCAGCAGTTGCTTGTTAGAAAACAAATTCATTGAAAACTCACTTAGAGAAATTCATAAGATAGCCACAACGGCTTGTTGGTGATGGAATTTTCTCTAAATTATAGTAGTGCATTTAATTAGTCCTTTGACTTGAGGTTTCACAGTTACCTGATACATAAGTTTTTAAGATTTGATAATGACTTGACATTACAATAAGTCATATAAGGAGTTTATTAGGCGTACTCGACTTATGAAATGGAGGTATGTAAGTTCCAACAAATGATCCATTTACTCATCTCATAGAATGAGTTGTTTTTCTATGCTTTCTATGATGCTCGATTCCTAAAATTATTGTGCAAGGTGAGATGACAAATTTGGGAAGGTGTTTCCAAAAATGAGGTCAAAAGAACCAATAATTAAGAATAAAATCATAACTATTGAGATTATTAGGGCCAATAAATATCTTAACTAAAAACCACAATCGGGAAATAGAAAATGGAAAAACCATATTTGCATAATACTCGTAAGCAGATGGGTTCGCACTAAATTAATAATCCAATTGGTTTGGCTATATAACTTGAAGTTAGAACATTATTCATGAAGACTAGGTACTCTTGAGATTAATAGATATTAAAGTGGTTAATTAAAGTAGTTAATTAATCGAAATATTTAATATTCATCAATCAATATCGCCAACATTTGCAAAACCAATTCTAATTAATTGGTGAATCTAAAGGGTCACACACAAAAGCCTCTTGTCATCACTAGAAAATTTTTGAAGATTATTTAAAATTTAGATAACTGGAAGAAGATATTGTTAACGAATATGATTATTCAAATTAGCTAGATTAATTTAAGGAGTTAAATTAATCTAATTAATTTAATGTGTTAAATCAACCCCAAAACTCATTCATTAATTATTTTAAGGGATCGAAATTCAACTCTCTAATTAAATTGAGCTGATTAAATTCGGTAGTTAATTTAATCGGGTATTGTAGTGGAAGTCAATTTAATGGGTCAACTTACCCATTTGAGTTAAAGAGTTAATTTAATTAAGCTAATTAAATTAATTGATTTATTAATTGGACCACTTAAATTAAGAATTAATTCAAGATGACCCATGTGGGAATCTTTTCTAAGTTTGTTCAATTTAACTATTTATTAGATGCATATATTGAACTGTTGAACACTTTAGTGGTTATGTGATTATCAATATTTAATTTCACTTGATAAATTTAAATTATGCGTTTATGTGAGGAATGTGTACTTTTTAATGGATATTAGAATGATCATGAGTCTTATTAAAATGATTTTATTTAATTCAATTTGTTTGAATTAAGGTATGTGATTAAAAGTGGCTTGCATGCCCACTTTTTTAGTCTTGCAATGAGAGTAGTAATTTAGGATCAACAATTTTTTTTTTCCCCTTGTTTGCTTTGGAGGCAAGAAGATGTTGAAGGATGAATGTGCTTGAGGCTTGAAGCCCACGTACGCATGGTATACATATATAATAGATAGGATCTATTGCTTGATTACTCACCTAAAATTGACGAGATAATTTACTAATGGTTCTAAATGTATTATTTGGTTTATGGCTCATGATCATTTCCTTCTAGTAGCATGCTAGGTTTATTGTTATGATTATTTATGTTTATTATCCTTTAATGTATTGTGATGCATGTTTATAATAGATAACTTAAATAATATAATTAAATGTGATGAAGTCTTGCAAATTCTCTAAATCCCTCACTTAGAAAGTCTAAGTTTATGCCAAAATATTAAGTCAAGAAAAATGAGTAAAATTATATTAGATTTAATTATCCATGCCTTCCACCATTATGATCGTGATATGGAATGCCAACATTAATATGTAAGTAATCCTCACTTCTTAGTGGATTAACGACTCAACATTTAGTAATATAGATGTTGTACGAGTCATAGGTCTATATGAAAAATGAGACAAAAGCTTTAATAGTTATATGGATGACACAATTGATAAAAGTTTCTGAGAACTTTAAAACGCACTAAGAAATTAGATTTTCCTAATTTTATGTGAGGGCATAAAATTCGAATAAATAGTGGGAGTAACTCATAATTCTAGTCAAAGTCAACTTAATAGTTCAAGCTAACTTAATTGAATCAAAGCGTTAACTTTATTGGGTTAATTAAATTAATTGGTTAATTCAATTGGGTCATTTAAATTAAAAATTAATTCAAGAGGGCCCATGTAGGAATATTTGGAGGAAGGCCCACATGGGAGAAGTCTATATAATATAATAGTATTTTATTTTAGGGCAAATGTCACTATCAGTTCCTCGTATTTCTCATTAGAAACACTTTAGTCCATAAGGTACGATTCTCGATTTTGCAGTCCCTCAACCAATAAATTTGTTCCAAGCTAGTCCCTCAAGGAACATTTTGGAGAGAAATTGGCTGTGAAAATGTATGTGCACTGCGCATGCTATTTTTCTGAGGGCTTTTTGGTCAATGTAATGTTTCGGATTTCAGTTTAGTTTCTAAACTTTTAAAAAGCTAACACTTTAGTCCATCAGTTGGATTACATGACAATTTTTCTGGGAAAATGTACTATTCATCACCGCAAAAAATTTCTACCTTTTTCAGCTATAAAATGATGTAGAAAGAGAGAAAGTAAACATGAAAAACTGTAATATCTAGAAATTGATGACTAATTTACTGTGCTTTTGTGAAAAAATTAAAATGTTCATGGATTGGAGTAAACCTGGGTAGAAAATTTTTAGGATGTGAGAAGTATGAGGTAAGTTTTATTTGCTCGTCTTTTTTTCTACTTCTTCAATAATTTTATGTTGTTATTTTTCATTAATATTTTGTTTCGTAGGTCAATGGAGGATGTGGGTATTTCCAATAGTATGACCAATCTATATGCAATTCATCGAAAATAGTTATTTTAGGATTATTAAGAAATATGAAAACACTGAAAGCCGAGATAGAGCAAAATAGAAAGACTCAAAAAAAGTTGAGGATCTTGTTTTTAAGTTGAGCAATTTTTTTCCTATATTAGTTGATCAAGTAAAAGCGCATGCTTTTTGTAATTTAGTAGGAGATATATTACTAGAAAATGGATAAATTCGATCTAATTTGTATGATGTAATCCTCTAGCTTTTAAATGATTAATTCCACTACAATCATTCCACAAAAACACAACAAATTAGCCATCAATATCTAAAGATTATAGTTTTTCATGTTTACTTTCCTCTTTTTTCACCATTTTATAGCTGAAAAAGGTAGAAATTTTGGCAGCAATGAACAATACATTTTCCTACGAAAAATTATCAAGTAATCTAAGTAATGGACTAATGTGTCAGCTTTTTAAAAGTTTGTGGACTAAATTGAAACTAAAAACATTAAATTAACCAAAAAGCCCTTAACAAAATAGCATGCGTAGTGCACGTGCCTTTTCATAGCCAATTTCTCGCCGGAATGTAGCATGAGGGACTAATTTGGAACGAATTTATTAGTTGAAAAACTGTAAAGTAGAGAATTATGCTTTAAGAACTAAAGTATTTCTAACGATAAATTTGAGGGAATGATAGTAATATTTACCCTTTATTTTACTTTAATTAAAATCAAAATTTAATTAAATCAAAATTAAATGCCATGTGGATATTAAATGAACCAATAGAAGAAAGGTGGAGGTGTGAAAGTGTAACAACCCGAAAATTTTCCTAATTAAATATTAGAATGAGAGAATTTTTTTAATTAAATTTTCAAATGAAAATAACCTAATTTAACATTTAAACCCTCGATTTCAATCGGTAAATATTTTTGAAATATTTTTGAGAAAAAATCCCAATCGGTAACCGATTTTTCGCCAATTTGAAATTTTTCTCTCAACCAAAAATATTTTACCACTTTCGAAAAATTTATTTTACATCTGAAAATTTTCATATACCTTATTTTAGCCAAGAAATAATTTTTAGCCCAATTTAATCCAAAACTTAACCTATCACATAATATAACTTACACTACATTATATATTGTATATAAAATAAAATATAGAGTAAATGTTACTAAGCTACTCGAACTATGCTCGTTTTTGCACTTTGCAACCTAATCAAAAAGTCGTTTTACTTTATCATCTCAACTCTGCAAAAATTTCACTTTGCTACCTCAGTACATTTTTCGGGGAATATTCCACCGGAATATTCCAACATTAAACACATGTCTTAATATGAATATAGAAGAAGTCTCACTTTACCATCTGAACTTCGCGAAATTTTGCACAATACCACTTACCGATGACATATGTCCACCGAAAAATGTACTGAGGTTGCAAAGTGAAAAATTTCACAAAGTTAAAATGGCAAAGTGAAACGTTTTTTTGATTAGGTTGCAAAGTGCAAAAACGAGCATAGTTCAAGTGGCTTAGTGACATTTACTCTAAAATATATACATGTATGTGTATATATATGCAGTCGGCCAACACCCTCTAAATTTTGAAGAATTTTTATTTTTTTTAAAGTAATTCACAACCAAGTGAAAGAAATGGATAAGAACAAATGAAGGGAAAAATGGCAAATGAATTCCTACTTAATTTCTATAAATTTGAATTTGAATTTACAAGACAACCTCATCTTTCTTTCTTTTTGCTTGCTTTATTTGCTTGTCTTCTATTTTCTCAAGACAATATCATCACCTCTTCTAATTTTCGTAAGTTCAATGAAATCAACTTTTGAAGTTTTAATTCAAAGGGGAAAAGTAAGGTTGATACACCTGGTAAGCTTTCTATTTTAATTAGAGTTCTATGATTAAGGTTTGATAAAATAAAGTTATATAGTTTATGGTTTAAATTCTTATAGAAAACTTGATTAAATCTTAAAGAGTTGCCATCAAACCTTGGATTGGCTGGAAGATGTAAGAACTATGGTTACTCCTCAATTTCCATGAACTTTCATTTTATACTTTGAAATTTGTCATATTGATTGATTTGAGATCTTGATAATTGACCTTGAATAATATTTAAATTTGGGATAGAAATATTAAAATTTGAAAATTTAAGATCGAATTCTAACAAGTTCGCAAGCAACTTGGTCTCGGTGCCACTGTCCCCTGCTTCACCTTTAACTTCAAAAACTTCAAAACCCACCTTAATCTTATCAAATCGGTCCATGTAATATATCGTTAAAAACTTTATTGAGTATAGATAATATTAAAATAAAGAATCATTCAAAAACATGGAGAAAAGTGATTGAAAAAATTTATGAAAGACAATATGTCTATTCTGCCGAGAACAAGGGCAATAACAAGGGATAAATTTTGAGTGGGTATAGACGAAGATTCGACCATTGGATAATCGATTAAAAGCCACTATTAGAAAGACCATCAAGTTAAGATAACTGTAGAAGTAAATTTCACCATTAACTTATTAGAAACTTTGAGATAAAATTATTAGAGTAGAGATTGTCGTTCTTAGAAATGAGATCCATAAAAAGATTTCGATATTGAATGATTAGGTGATTTGCTTGAAGCATATTTGAGAATTTAGAAGCATATTGTGATCAAAGAATTGAGTTAAGGATTATAGCTATTCCTTCTTTGTTTTTATGCTATGAAATAATTATTGAGTTTTGAAATCATCTATTGCTTGAAAAATGAATATTCTTATTTGATTGCCCTAATTTGAGAAATTTTGGACACTTTTACATGTGTGATCTTTATTCTTACTATGAAATATTGATTTCTTGATTATGTTGGAGAATTATTGGAGTTGAGATTGTGGACAAATAAGGTCTTGAACACTTTGATAATCTAAGAATACAAAAATTGGTACTTTTGCAAAATTTCTTCCAAAACTTGAAAATTAAAAATCTTGATGATGAGCAGAACATACTAAGTCTAAGTTTTTCATATTTGGAGATCTGCTATCATAAGGGGTCTATAACAAAGAAAAATTGAAAAAATCATCAGGCGCGTCTGTGCCCGAATTTGGGCATTGGTAGTGGCCTTGGGCCATGAACATGCCCATCTCAAGCGTGGTGGCGCCCACTCCAAAAAAATTTTGAACATATTTTTTTAATCTATTTTGTCTTTATATGTCCATATATCACTTCAATAAGTTTTCCTAAATCCAAATATATATTTTACGTGTCCAAAATCCAATTTGATTGATAATATTCAAACCTCATTTGAAACTCTATGATCATTTACTTCGGATGATTACTATTGTTTTTCAAACTTATTGTATGTTGGATTTGAATCGTTTATGTCCGATTATTATTTGAAGCTTCGTTTGATTAAATTCGGACAATTGTTATTTATTCTAAAACTCATTGATTGATATTCATTCTATGCCATCCTATGGATGAGTTTGTTTGTTTTCAAAAATTCGAATTGATTTGATTGATAATGTATGAACCTTGTTTGAAGTTTTGATTATTTTATTCAGATAATTATCATTACCCTCGAAATATTTTTATGTGTTGGTTTGATTAACAACGTCCAAACCTCGTTTGAAACTTTGTTTATTTAATTTGGACGATTGTTATTATCATTGTAGCCTTTTGTGTGTTTGATTATTGGGCCCTGAGAACCACCGATGAGAATGTGAGGACGGTGTCGGACTGTTAGCCAATCTCCTGTAAGGTTTCTATATTGTTAGACAGTTTCACGATTGACCTAGCAGTGGGCTTTCCAGAGAACTGATCTTAGTCACGAAGTCGATCGTGTCTACCTATACGCCTAAATGGATTGTCCCACCCTTTGAGTGGCCACTCGAGGGTGAGGACTGGGAGCAATAAGGTGTTATATTATCATGTTAACATATTGTTTATTGTGAGAGTGATAAGGGTGATAAATCCATCAAATACTAGTTCTACCTCTGCTATTCGATTGTGGGATTTATTTTAAGCTCTAGTTTGAGCTATTTGTTTCTGTTTGATTATTGAACTATCACAATCGTTTGGTATATTTTAACTCGTTTATAAAGTTATTTGGCTCTCTATATGATCTACTAATTCGGCTTATATGGTAATCAGTTCTTGAGCTTATTATTTATCTTAGTTATCAATAATTGAATTGCAGAACCGGTTATGCTATTCATTCTTGATCATAGATCCTTTCTGAGCCATTAATTGACTTTATTATTATCAATTGAAGTTCTGAATTGGAAATGAAATTCAGCGTTTGATTTTTGATTAATCTCGAGTTCATTCAGCTAATATTTATTGAAACTCTGACTCAAACTTGTTGTCCATCTATTAATATTTGATAGCTTTTGAATTCGTTAGTATTGAACTCCTTGCTTCAGTTATCAATTCTGATTGGTTATTGTTCCAATTATGCCTTATCTACTGAATTTCTAAATTCGTTATATGATTCATCTCTCATTTATTGGACTTCTGAAATTTTCTATTGTTATCGACTCCTGATCCATAGATCCTTTCACCTTACAGTTTTGTTCCTGGCCATAATTCAGTATTAAGTAATTCGAACTTATTTTAGAAATTTTACCATGTGTAGGTAAATAATTTTTGGGATTTTGCCCAACTTGGAGATCAGAGACTTTTATTTCCCTTGAATGAGCTTCTATATATATAGTGGATATAGCATTATAATCAAGGGGAAAAAATCATTTGAAAAGAAACATTATGGGCACATGTGATTGTTGATATTCTGTACTTCAAAGTTTAAACTAGAAATTTACTGAGTTTTGGAAATGATAATAGTTTGTTGTATCCCCATGTATCCATGAACTTATAATGTACCAGGTCGATATTGTTATAGCGTGCAATATCTTACGAAACATAGGAATTTCGAGGCTTGTAATGAGTGTATAATTGAAAATGGATTGTATAATGAGTTGTCGAATATGAATACAATTTTATATAAAGGTTATGTATCAAGCTTGTAAATAAGAAATTTTTTTAAAGCCCTTCCCACAGGTAGCAATTTCGGTCTAAGGACAGAAGTTCTAGATTCGGGTAATTACAAGAATGTGTGATAGAACTTTCCACCACCTCTTGCCATATGGTTTTGGCTTTAAAAACCGCTCCCCCATGGCCAATTCGAGAGTGATAATTGGCCAAATTTTAATATTTATTTTCTTTCCTCCAGAATATCTTCAACCCTTTCTCCAAGTTAGTTTATCTTCTTCATCTATTTTCATTCTCCCACATTCATCCTAATCCAGCTTTAGGTTTAAAGTTGGGTGTTAATTGGTAAGATGTTTGGACTCACTCTAAAGACAAGCTACATTGGTTCTTCTTGTGAATCTATCAAGACAATTGGAGATCAAAGAAGTTGATCAAATTCTTGGTAGCTCACGGCCAAAGATACTACTGGAGGTTGTGATCCATTTTTGAAGAACATTGGTTCAAATCTGAAATGCTATTTGCAGAGCAATTAAACAAAACAAAAGAACACCCCCGCCCCCCTAAACAACCAACCTACCTCTCCTATTAAACATTGTGCTGCTTTTTGTTTCTCTCTTGTTCACGTTGTGTCTTGAAAAATCTTTTTTTGTGAATCCGAATTACGATCCTTGGAGAAAAAAATAGGAATCTGTGTTGGTAGCGGAGAGTGAGGGGCGATAGGCCTGAGCCCAGAGCCCAATACTGATTCCGCCCCCCGCGGTATAGACTCATTACTATTGTATTTCTTCTTGGAGTCAGTTTGGGCCTAATTAAAATTAGGGGAATGATATTTCGTTAACTCTTCGCCAAATCTTCGTATTAATTTAAAGTAATGATTTAAAATTATAGTTTGTACCTTTGTTAGGAAATTTTTCATTAAAAATCGATTGATTTAAATGAAGGGAAAAAATAACTTCTTCTGCTTGCGCCCGCGACGGGTGTAACAATATGTTTCTTGCGCCCGTTGCGGGCGCATAGAACCGAACCCTTGCGCCCCTCGCGGGTGCAAGCCACCATTCATTTACGCCCGCCGCGGGCGTAAAGAAGGAAAGAAAGACAAAAAAATTTGTTGGCGCCAAAGAGGTGGAAATTGCACCCATGCGGGGCGCAACCCCCTGCTTCTACGCGCCTCCCATGAGTGCAACCTGCCCTTCTATGCGCCTATGGGAGGCGCAACCCAAAAAAAAATTTGTTTTTTTTTTTGTTTTTGGCGTTTTGATTCAAAAACAATATTTTTATCTCACTGTCAGAAGAATTTTGCTCAAAATTTAACTCATTCATGTGAAAACGTTGAAAATTTTGTAATATTACGTTAAAATGTGATAAAATTTAAAAAATAAATAGTTATTAGAAGGGTGAGTGTTCATATAAAAAATTTTTAACTGCTTTGTATTAGTAATTTACGCTCTGCAAAAGGCAACCCCTTCGAAATTCAAGTTCCAAGAGTTGAAAGCTTCAAGAACCCAAGGAGTTTCGTAAAGAGTTGCATTCAGTTTTGGAACTTGAGTGAGGATCAATTCTACATCAAGGTGATTCAGTATCGGATTCACATTGGCCCGAGTGGGGTCAATGACACCGCCTGGGTCCACAAAAATTCATTTTTCATATATAAGTTATATTTAGATTTTTAATATAAGAATTATTTGACACCACATGCATTTGCTAAATGACACTAGCTTAATTGGCTTGAGTCTTACAATTCCAACTCACAAGCCCAGGTCTGAATCCTAAGCCATTATCCAATTTTTGTACATTCTATTTTCTTCTTCTTCAATCTCTTTCTTTTGTACGTTGAATTTTTTTTCCTTATGTGTTTCATTTTTTATTTTTGATACATTCTTCTAAGCCCAAATAGAAATATTATTTATTTTCTTATTTTTTATTTCTTAATTTTATATTAATTTTTAAGATTTCTAATCAATTAAAAATTATGGGCTTTTTCTTATATGCGTATTTTGATTGTTAATGAGGTATTAATTTTTATATAATGGATGATTGTCGCATTTAAGAAGTTAGGGCTTGTATATAACTAGAAATTATGAGTAATTATAAATTATCCAGTAAATACTAAATAAATTGTATTAAAATTTACTTTTTCAGTAGTGATCATATGTCTATAGATAAAATTTTTACTAGAGTTCCCAAGTTTAAAAGTTCTAGTCTAATTTATAGAATCAAATAAATGATGATTTCCTGAATGACTAGTGATAATTATAAAATAAGAAATGTGTTTATTAGTATTTCATATGATGATATTATGAGTGGGGTTTCAAAATATAAAATTTTATTGGGCACAATCAGATTAATATATTTAAATTTTATTTTTGTTAAACATTAATATATTTATAATTTATTTTTTATGAATATATTGACATCACTTAGTATAAATCTTGGATACACCACTGAGGTGATTTATGGTGTTGGATCAAAGTTTTGATTTTAAATATTGAAGGTAATATTCTACCTTTAATTTAAATTCTTATGGACTAATGAGATCTTGGACATGATTTATATCATGTGATGATTGTTTCTAATTTCAATTGTTGAATTTTGATTTTGATTGTGCTTCACTTTTATGTGTTTTGATCATCACCGCCACTTTCATCTTATATGGCAAAGCATTATTCTTCCTAAAAAACTGACTTTCTAAAAGTGGATTGGGCCCTGGTGTAAACGGGCCCAATGACCCACGAAAAGCAAATCCACATTGCCCAGGCCCACTCCCACGAGGGGCAAACCCAGCCCAACACTACGCAGGCCTATGTCCTCCACAGGCAGTCGGCCCGGGTAGACTTAACCATGGTGAGCCCAGGAAAGGCCTGGTGGGTCTCTCGCGATGGATCAGGCCCCTGCCCATTTAATCTCGGTCCAGCCCGTCAGCCATTCTGCAGCCCAGAGAAGCCCACGACAGACAGGGAGTAGTTGAGGGTTTTGACCCAGTCTGGGGAACTGCCTCCATGCATGAACGTGGTGAAGTGGAGAAGTGGAGATGAGGGAGTTGCTGACCGAAGGAAGAAAAAGGCAATTATAAAATTCATTTTTTAACACTTTTTTGTGACATACGAGTGGGAAAGAAAGATTCTCATTGTAAAAAAGTCTTAATTTCTTCATCGAATTGTTGAAGGAATTCTTGTAAAAACTTGCCAAACTCTTAAAAGGCAATAAAAATACCCTTTATTTTTCTTGCTTTATTTTTGTGAGCATCAGGCCCGTTACAAATTGGTATTAGAGCAGGATCAACTGATGCCCAGAGGTGGAATCCATATGTGTGTGCGCCGAGACATGGCCTGCCTAGGCAGGGTCCACGCCGCAAGAGAGCATACTTTGGTCAGGTAGGAGAAAAGGCAACGAGTCTCTGTCCCATATTGACTAGAGAAATATCTTTATACTAAACCCCCCTCCTAACTGGTTTTCTAGCGGCAGCCCGCGGATTGGCCCCATCACACCAAGCCACATATTGGTAAAATAAAATATTTGGAATAAACGGTCAATGGAAGAAAAAGATTCAAAATTAAACATAAAGCTATCTGTTGCTTACCTGGGATTGGGAGAGACTACTATCCCGAGAAAAAAAAATGTTGTTTGGGAGAAACTATTATCAATCAGGCCGCATCTAAAAGGTCGAACCATTTGAATTCATGTGAGGCCGAATCTCCAAAAACTTTGAATCATTTCCCCCAAAACCCCACCCTACGATACCCCATTCCTCAAGCTTCCCAACCCCACCCCCATTTCGTTCGGTCGATGAGTGTACCGGCTAGAAATAAAGAACAAAAAGATAAAAGAAAAAAAAGGAAAAAAATTATATATTGTATATATACATATATCATAATAAATAATATAGTCAATTAGATTTATTCCCCCTTCAAGATAGTGAAATTACCAACACTTCCTCATTTACTTCAGAAATGACTAATACCTCCCCTTTAAAAATACTCTGCTGGAAAATCCAAAAGGAAGTAATGAAGTGACTATGTTACCCTCGATTTAGTTTTTAAAAAAAATATTTAAATTTATTAATTTTTAAATGACAATTCTAAAAAATATAAAGGTAATCAATATTATATATTAGGAGTTGTCTAAGAGATAATTGTGATGTAAATAACTATTCCAATGCAATGCTCATTATGTGCAAATATTCGCTTGAGTTACTTATTTATGGAATATTCATTAGACGAAAATAACATTACATTACTAGCAATGCTTGGTTAAATATATTAATTTATAAAAATTACCACAAATAGGTATATATACTATATAAATTGGTGGTATAAATAGTTGTATTGCATATATCACTTGAACAAATATTTTAATATATATGACAAATGTGCTAATGACAGCAATTCTCCCATATATAAAGAATGTTCAAAACTTCTATAGAAATGACAATATCTTTAGCTTTAACGGCCATGTAACAATAAGAGTATTTTACTTGATTTTCACCCCCTTATAGTTAGTGCATACAATCCCATCAAATAACAAAATTTTACAAACTATTTAGGAACAAATTAGAAAGTTTACTTAATTTGTTTGACAACGATCAGTATGTCCCATCCAAAATCCTAATGGCGGGGACAATTTGGTAGACACTATATTTACACAGGAGAAATATTGATAATTCTTGAAATAAGAGGAAAGAAATTAATAATTTCACTATTTTAGTAGGATATAAGTGATATAAACCTATAATTGGCACGATAAACACATACTATCCCTACCACAAAAAAGGCAAAAACAATACTGTTCATGAAACGTCTAAATATTCCATACTTCAACGGACTATTTGATTTGCTCTCAAAAAGTTTTCAAGATATACAATTTGTAAACTAAAAATTATGCAAGATAGGATACATGTTTACACACACACACACACACACATGCATAATACATCTAAAAGGGCAGAATTTGGTACAAGTTGGGCAAGCCCCCTGTTCATAAAACTGTTAGACTTGAGGCCACCCCATTCCCCGTTTATTCACCTGAACCCAACTATTTGAAGCTAGGCATGTTAATTCAGACATTCAAATGTGAGTATTAATACATCTGTTTCTGCATCTGTTATTATCAAAATGCAGATATTTGATTGTTATCGAATAATAAAAAAAATATTTATATTCACTCCCATTAATATCAATCCAATATTTAAATATCCGATATCCATTTTAATAATTAAAATACAAATAAAATATCAAGATATTGTATCTATCATCCACATTCTTCACCCAATATCCGGATTTGTCACTTTCAATATTTGAATTTGTTATATTAATACCCAAAATTTAAAATTCATGAGTAAATTTTTTTCGCGTTATCCCATGGTAACCTTACAGATACACGGCCTACAGACAACAATTTTAAAGCACTTGTAATTTGATTGAACAGCATTATCATCGAATAAAGCGGACAGGCAAACTTTGCCACGGGCATCTACAAGTCATTTAAAAAGATCGAGAAAAAAAAAAGGAAAAAAAATTAAAGAATAATCCCAATGCTTCCATCAATCAGTAACGAAAATCTTAACACTTCCCAGGAACAGACAACAATGCTCATACTGCTCAGTATAGATATGATCTATAGCACTAATTTTGAAGATAGACCTAGTAAATCATCAATTCATCCAACTGGCTTTGACTACCAACCACTTCATGGAATAAAGAATGACTTATGGGCCCAGATTAAACTGAGAAACAGCACTACAGAAGAAAGGAAACGGGAGAAAAAAATACTGGCAGAGATCAAAACAAAGAGCTACATCTACACTTGCACTGGTTCAGGAGATGGTTCGGGAGGAGCACCACTGGTTCCATTGAGAACAATTACCTTTCCATCAGAATCAACATCAACGATAACTGAATCACCTTCCTTGATGTCACGTGCAAGCATCTTCTCGGCCATGCTATCCTCCAGAAGTCTCATAATAGCTCGTCTAAGTGGTCTTGCTCCATAACTTGGGTTGTATCCTTCCTCAACCACCCTTTCTCTGAACCTTTCCGTCACCTGAAGTTCAATATCTCTGCCTTTTAGCCTCTCAAAGACCTCCTTTAGCATGATATCAGCTATATCCTTGACCTCTAGCTTGGTGAGCTGTCTGAATACAATCATCTCATCCAATCTATTCAAAAATTCTGGCCTGAAATAATTTTTGAGCTCCTCTGTCACCAAGCTCTTGATCCTGTTGTAACTGCTATCCTGCTCACCAAAATCTAGATCAAAACCTAAACGACGGCCTCCCTTCTCTATCACATTACTTCCAACATTTGATGTCATGATTAGAAGTGTGTTCTTGAAGTCTACCGTTCTACCTTTGCTGTCAGTCAACCTACCGTCTTCTAGAATTTGAAGCATCATGTTGAAGACATCAGGATGAGCTTTTTCAATCTCATCAAAAAGCACAAGGGTGTAGGGGCGACGTCGAACAGCCTCGGTCAGCTGTCCACCTTCAGTGTAACCAACATATCCAGGAGGTGACCCAATAAGCTTTGAGACAGTGTGCCTCTCCATGAACTCACTCATATCAAGTCGGATCATGGCCTCTTCCGACCCAAAGTAGTAGGTAGCCAGTGCTTTTGCTAGTTCTGATTTTCCAACACCAGTTGGACCAGAAAAGATGAAGCTAGCAATGGGCCGGTTGGGATTTTTGAGCCCAACACGGGCACGACGGATGGCACGACTAATGGCTTCGACAGCTTCATCCTGCCCAATGACCCTTTTGTGGAGCGTCTCCTCCATCCTGAGGAGGCGATCAGATTCATCACTTGAAACCTTCTCAACAGGGATACCCGTCCAAGAAGAAACAATGTGCTGAATGTCAACTTCAGTCACAGTCGGACCACCATCTCCAGCCTCACTTTCTGCCTTGCTCATCTCCTTGTTTTTGTCTATAAGAGCAGATATCTGTGCCTTAAGATCCATTTCCCTATCACGTAGCTCCCCAGCCTGGAAATTATTTAAAAGCTTCAGACTCAGTTTCTAACACCTTACTTTGTAGTACCCACATCTAAAATTTTGCTTGTGTCTTCAGGATTTAAATCTGACCTCTATAGAACAATAGTAAAGGTACAGATATCACAGAGATGTGATTTACCTTCTCAAAGTCTTGACCTCTGACAGCTTCATTCTTCTCTTTCGTTATCTGCCTGAGCTCTTTCTCAAGCTCTCTGGCTTCCTCAGGCAGCTATGAAAGATAAAAGCATCATTATAAGACTGTAACGAGAAAGTATTATAGCAGTCCTAATAAAGAAGCCTACCTGTGCATGACGAAGTCGGACCCGGGAACCAGCTTCATCAAGCAAGTCAATTGCTTTATCAGGCAAAAAGCGGTCACTGAAACAAGCAAAAATAGCATTCAGATAAGGTCCAAAAGATAACTACCATACGTGTAGAGGAATCAATGTCATAAACCGAGAGTTAAAGTAGCAAGTCCCATCATCAAACATGGAAACCACAGTGTTTAGTTAACATTCATAAGCTGCAGACATATATGTTAAATATAGGAGCACATAAATTTCCATTCATGAATGCAGGATCTCATGATGCCTAATGACCTAGGGGGGAAGAGAGAAGA
>JACFYI010003452.1:168390-184850 GCA_014898755.1 Handroanthus guayacan | reverse complement strand
TAACTATATATTTTGGGAATTAGTTTGGATCGTTTGACGGGTTTTTATGAGATTCGCTTGAATGATATTGATGCATTAGATTTATGATGATTTTGGAATAATTATCCGTCCAGGAGTAGCACTTCGGATCTCGAGACGAAGAGCCCTGAAATCCGGGGCGTTACAATATAGAAATCAAGGTTCTATCCTAAAAATCATTAACTGGATAAAAGAAAGTAAGCTTATAGTATAAATAGTCTAAAGGACCTTGACTCTCTTATGGCTGGACAAAATGTGGGCTAATTTTAAATTAAAATGATTAATAATTACAAGCAATGGTGTATCAAGATGTTATTTCACATGTAAATTGAGAAAATATATTGAAATTTTGTTAAAGTTACAACTCAAAAAATGAGAGAAAATATATCTTAACCAACAAGAAAAGGGAGAGCAATCTGTAGATTAAGATTTGATATCATTAATATAATTTTTTTTCATGCGATTTGTATGAAAGAAAAAGAAAACGTGTAATAAAAACCTGTTGTTACTAAAAATAAATTGGAAGAAGACCTACAAAGGATGGACCAAGAGCATGGCCATTAGTTTGGGGCAGAAATGGTGCAGGAAGGGAAAATATCCACCAATTTGGGCCGACACCATTTTGTTTTTGTACATTGGCAAAATCCTAATTTTCTACGTCACAACTAAATTGTCTCGTAACGTTCCTCAAATTTGATTTGGTTCGGTCTAGTCATGATTTGAATTGATTGAATCCATATCTTGGGTTTTGGATATTTAAAGGCTTTTGGTAAGAGTTAGAAGAATAAAGAGAAAACATCACCTTTGATACCACGGAATATGGCCCTTAACATATGTGATACCGTAGAATATAATCCCAACACATTGCATACCATAGAATACCAAAAGTTGACAGAAGTTATACTCTCATTAATCCCTTCGACGGAACCATTCGTTGCCTCAAAAAATCAATTCTTTGTCTGTCAAAAAATAGGGCCCATGGTAAAAACCCAAAATTCACAGAGCCATTAGCAGAAAATTTGAGGTTTGTCCTTGTCGTCTTATAACCCTAACTCCCAAAATCAATCCATGAAAAATTCTCTCAAAATCCCATAACTTCAGTGTTAGAAAAAATGATAGAGTGTGGTTCTACAGATTTTCTCTCAAAAAATCAAGTTTTTGCTTGTAGTGATGAAAACATCTTGGAATGAAGGTAACTCGAGAAGAAGATTTTGCACTTGTTCTAGGAGAAGAAGAGGGTATAATGGATGTGGTTTCTTCCACTGGGGGGATAAAAGTTGTTTATTTGCATTGGTAGAAGAATTGTTTTCTAGCATTGCTGGTAGCTTATTGGGTTTTAATAATTCTTCTGCTTTTGATGCTTGAAGACTACAATCAGGGGTGTTTTGAGTTCATTTCCGTTCATCTGTTTTACAGCCTCTATTTTGCTCTTAATTTTGTTTTAGATTTTATATAAGTTACAATTTGTAATGTGGTAATTTAGTTAAAATGTAATGCGGTTGGTGGAGTTATATATTATAGAGTTTAAGTGGCTAAGTTTGAAGCTTATGTTGTTAAAAAGAGACGTAACCTTTGTTTGGTGCTAATGAATGTTGTTTTAATGTCCACTTCTTTTGGTTGCTCTGTTTTTTCTTATGTGGCTCTATTTTAATATCCACTTCTATTTTTTTCTTATGTGAATGTCTGCAATAGGCCATTGATAGTCACATATCAAATGATTTGGGCAAGTATTTCAATGAATCAATTGAAGTGGGGGGATGTAGAGTATTTCTCATTTTAGTGATTAAAAGGGGGCCCAAAGAATTATTTGATGCATGTTCAGTTCTAATGGTGTATAATCCGTTAGAACTCAAGCTTGTGAGTAGGTGGCCTTCACCTCACTTTTAAAGAATCATATAATGAGACAAAAAGTAGTCTTTATTCATGGCATAAAAGAGCACTCTTTTTCTAACTTGTTCACTGTGCTTCCGCATTTCCTTTATAAAATAAGACCAAGATAGCTCATATCAAGAATTAGATGTGTTGGACCTTTAAACAAATTTAAGATGGCAGCCAAGGGTGCTTATTTACATAATTCTCTTATATGTAATAAGGAGAGACTTGTTATGCAATAGCAATGTTCTTGTAGGACATCAGACACTCAGGCTGAATTGATAAAAGCAAATATGATATATTAACCATAAATCTGATATATTATTTTTTTTTTCTTCTCTTGTGTGTATGGTTTGATTAATTTTTCATGGATTGATTTTTGGAGTTAGGGTTATCAGACGAAAAGAACAGGTCTCAAATTTTCTGCTAATGGCGTTGTGAATTTTGAGTTTTTACTGTGGTCACTACTTTTTGATAGACAAAGAATTGATTTTTTAGGCAACTAACAGTTCTGTCAAATGAGTTAACAAGAGTATCACTTCTGTCAACTTTTGGTATCCTATGGAATGTAATGTGTTGGGACCATATTTTATGGTATCATGTATGTTAAGGGCCATAGCCTGTGATATCAAAGGTGATTTTTTCTTGAAGAATAAATTATACTATCTTGTAATTCTTCATAGTTCCTTATATATCTAATATTTAGTAATGGATTGGCCTGTAAAGGTTCATCCGCTACTATTTTCTTTAAATTTCTACTATTAATATTGCCTTTTCTCAAGATTAATTAGTATGTGATAATAAAATTTTAATAATGTCCATAGTATTGTAATTTCCTAAAGGAACATATTTTAAGAAGAGGCATTTATGTCTTTACTCTATGAGCGACAAATTAGTAATGGCTATTAAACAGTTGATCAGATATATAAATATACTATTTTAATATTATTTACAAATTAATAAGGACTACCAAATCCAAAACTAATTTATATGTTCTATAATTTAGTAGGGCTACAAATTAATATAGCAAATTTTATACGACATACCAAAAAGCTCCACAATCTACTTCAACTTCTTCTTTTCTTCTTCTTCCTCTGTCTTCTTCTTGTTTTTCCTTCTTTGGCTCTTTTATCTTATTCTTAATATTACTGAATGTGAAATCGTGATTTTAAGAAAAATGATAGAATAAATGTATGTGTGTGTATATATATTAGCTTGCGCTTCGTGTGTAGCAACGCAAATAATTTTTATTACTAGAATATCTATTATATGATATAGTTATTTAATAGTAATATTTTAAAATTATTTTGAGAAAGAAAATCTATCATTTAAATAAAATGAAGGTGTCATTTTAAAATATCATATTTTGAAGATAATTTGTATAATTTTGAATATATAAGTTCTGGATCATAAAGAAAATCCAAATCTATAACTTATAAAAACATTTTTAAAATGTTTAAAACTTTAAAATAAAAGGTAAAAAGAAAATGGACCAAAATAGTTATATGCGTCAATACACCTTTTAAATTATATATTAACAGATATTTATCAATATGATAAAAAGCAAATTTAATTTTTTAAATCAAAATATTTATAATAATCTCCTTTGTCATGGGATGCCTTCATGTTTTAAAATGTAATGACCCGGACCTAAAACATTCATCCCTAGACCGAATCTTTCCCTATGGGGAAGGGCTCTAAAAAGAAAATTCTCAAGTACAAACTCTATACATAACATTCTTACAAAATCGTATTTATTTTCCAAAATCGTTCATTAGAATTTTATTCCAACATTTTCAAACAAAAGCCTTACAATATAATTTCATATAAACTACAATTCCGAAACATAACAACTGTTGTCATAGGTATCCAACTAAACCAACATAAAGCAAAATCACAAGCTCCCAAGCCAGGTTAACCTAGGAAACTCCTTCACTCATACATTGTAGGATATTAAGGTAAGTTTACTGGCTCAATAAGAATTATGGCTTAAGGATGATAAGGCAGGACAAAGAATCATGTGGACTGTATGAAGAACCAAGTAATGAGTTCATGAATTATGGTAGGCAGAAACAAAATCGTCATGAGCTCAGAAAACCAATGATCATGTGGAAAATGAAAAAGTATGATCAGTCAATCATATAAATAGTCAGTAAGGCAGTGCAAGTATTTGGTGGATTTGTCGTCATTATCACTCCGATAGATAAACAGATAACTCATTATCCCTCCACAAGTCCTTACCCTCGAGTGGCCACTCAGAGGGGGGCAACCCACATAAACAATAATTAGACACAATTGACAAAGTGCCTCGAATTAGTTCCTCGAAAAGCCTATCTCCAGGACAATCGTGAAACTGTCCAATAAATGGAAAACCCTCCAAGGGACTGGCTGACACTTGATGGTCCTATACCATCCAGCGTTCTCACCGGTGATTCTTGGGGCCCAACAGTACAATCATTCAATAGGTTCAAGAAACAGTAACAGTTGTCCGAGTAAACAATTATTGGTTCCAATCAAATATCAAACACAATCATTTGATTATCAATGATCCCATTTAAATGAGGAAACCCTGCAGGAGATTGGTTAGTGGTTCAATACCTTCTAGTGTCCTCACCGGTGAATCACCTGTGGACCAATAGTCAATAAATCAATAGGTCTAGAATCAATATTAATTGTTTGATTTCAAACAATACTATATTTTTAAGTGATCATTGGACACAACTATTCGAATCAATTTGGATCTTGGACATAAGGAGAAAATCACTTTCAGACATAAAAGAGTGAATCATGGACATATCAAATTAAACTTTGGTAGGATCAAATGATATTTCAAAAACATTTCAAAAATATGATCCATGGGCATATCAAGCAATTTTCAGGAAAATATTTCAGAAGAATATTTCATAGAAATATTACATTATATTTCAAAATCATTTCGAAAGATTAAACCATGGTTATATTAATGGGTTTTCGAAAAATATTTTAAAAGAGAGTTCCATTGATAAACAATGCTTCAAAAATCATTTCAAAAAAATGATTTATAGAAATATCACACGATATTTTGAAAATCTTTCAAAAGAATAATCCACAGATATATTAAACAATTTTAAAAATTTATTTCAACAGAAGAATCCATGAAAATATTTTAAAAGAGAAATTTCGCGGATACATTAAATAATTTTTTATTTTTTATTTATTTATTTTTGTAAATAATTCACAAGAGTGGACTATATTTCGAAATTGTCAAATGTGATTTTGGAAATATTTCAAATGAGATTTCAAACTCAAAATAATTTAAAGGAGTAAACTATGGACATATTTATATAAAAAGAGGTCACAAATATCATAAAAATGGGTTTGGACTGGGCGCAACCAAGCATGAAAACTAGCGCGAACGTGCCCGTTCGGCCTGAGGCTACTACGTCAGGCGCGAGTGCGCCCACTGAAGGGCGCAGACGCGTTGCTGCTCTTTTCTTTTTTTTTTCAAAAACCTAAATTTTCATGGAAAAATCTCCCAACTTTTTCTTTTGGAGTTGTTGATCAAATCAAGAAAAGTTTGCAAAGTAACCAAATTAGTCCATACCCCAACTCTTTATTATTCAATATACATTCATTTATGTCCAAGGTTTCCCAATCTCAAGGTCCTTATGATCATGGATTAACAAGAGTAAGAATCACAATATGGTCCATATTTATCATCAATCCAACAATGAATTCATGATGTTCAATAGAGACGGCAACATCAAGTTCAGGTCTTTGCTTATTTCACAAGATAAAGAAAATGATTCAAAGTTCTAAGGATGACAATAACAATAAGTAAGAGAAAAAGTCGTAATCCTTACCTTTGTTCTTAAGCTTTAAACCTCAAGATGTCAAATCTCTTAATCCTTCAAGTTTATTGCACCTATTAACATCAAGATCATTCAAACCATATTTAGTTATTTATTTATTATTTATCTTTAACTTCATATGATAAGGATGCCTTATAAATTTGAATCTTAGAGCTTACCAAGTGCCCTGATGGAAATGTGTGTTCCCAAATCTTTCCCCATTCGCTTATACTTTAAAAGCTTTAGAAAATTTTTGTTAAGATGTTATATAGAAAAGAAAGAAACTTTTGAAGAGAAGAAGAAGAAGAAGAAGAAGAAGATGATGATGATGATGATGATGATGATGATGATAATGATGATGGAAGAGAGATTGGCAAGAAGATCAAGTGTGCTTTTGCAAAATGCCAACACCCTATATTTATAGTTGTAAGGAGGGGTTGATTTGCAATTAAAGAAAGTTGAGGGTGTGGAGATAAAGTCTTGCATTTATCCTACATGTGCATAAAGACTTTGCCAAGTCTTTAAATAATAGTATATGATAGATGTTTTTCCAAGATTTGGGGAGGTGGCCAATCATGTATTTGTTTTATTATTATTATTATTATTATTATTATTATTATTATTATTATAAATATGGATTGGGCTTGAAAACTTTTGGGCTAAAATTTGGGCCAAAATATAATTTTCTTTAGGCCAAAATAATACTTGAAATAAATTTTATTTGTAAGAAAAACTTCGATAGATGTGACGAATATTTGCGTCATAAAAGAAATCTCAAATAGTTATGAAAGAAATCTTTAATAGTTGTGGAAAGATTTTAAGTTATATTGAAGAAGATTTCAAAAATAATGTTAGGGAAAATTTTCGGATTGTCACATAAAATGTTAATCATTTATCAATAAAGTAAATATATATTTTAGTATTTCAACTATAAAAATAATTTAGGTTATTATTTTATCTTCAATTTAGCACATACTTTGTAATGTAAAATAATTTAAAAATTAAAGTACTTTCTACTAATTTGTTTATGAAATTATCTTATTACTCAAAACAATCAATTACATATTCCTTCTACATGTTAGTAAATTACAAGAAAAAGGAAATCTCAATATTCAACTCAAATATATAACAATATATATCTATCTCTTGTGAATTTCTTTTGTAAAAACAACACTTACGAATAATTCAGCATAACTCTTGTTAGAAATTGGTCTTCTCTGACCAAATGGTTAAGTAAGCTCAAGCATTAATTTTTAAAATAATTAATAATTATCGTAATCTACGCTGTGGATAGATGTTAGCAATGTATTTGATTGGTCGAAGCCAATTTCGAGCGAATGAGAAATTAATGTTAAAATAAGCTACTTGAGAGTTAACTACAGGGAGCAAGCTCAAGAGTTTGGGAAAGGAGAAGAGCATTTATCCCACATTGAGTTTTCAATGAAATATGGACCAAGATAGATGGCTCAAATGTGGAGTAAAAGGTTGGGTTCTTTGGAGGTCCCACAAGTGTTTGGAAGAAAGAGGACCTATATGAGAGTGGATTTGATCCAAGTCACACATGAACGTTGTCCGCTCGTACAATCGGCTTGGCTGGGCTAGGCTGAGCCTTTGGTCTATAATTATCTTTTTGGACCGAATTAATTTAAGTTTGGGTGAATTGAATAAAGTAGTTTCTCCTCCAGCTTCTTTCATCAGAATGATCCAGATTCTTTTGGAATTCAAACTTTCCAAATTCCGTCCTTCTAGCCAAGGTTTGAATAAATGGATCGTTCATTGAACTAAAAAATTACTGATTCACGGTTTACTACTTCAATTGTTAATCAAAAAGTAATTAAACCACAATTGAATCGTGATGTCATAATTATGTAACTAGTAATTGTGGCACATTCAATGCATGTGCCTAATTATTTATTTATTTTTTTGTTTACAAAATTAAAATATTTATTTATTTTTATAATAAAAATACCTTTTAATTATTAAATATTTTTACTTAAATTTTTTATGTAGAATAACTTGATCGAAACATAAATCTAAAGACAAAAGTTGGAAAGAAAAAAATTAAATTGAAGAAAAGAATGAAATAAAAAAGTCAAAAAAGAAAAATATTAGGTTATTATTTTTTTATAACTACTTTGTCATTATTTTTTGTAATACAGTTATTTTTGTAAATTTAGCATGACGAACCAAAAAAACTACATTTAACCCTCTTACTTTATATATCGTATAGATATATATATTTATATATTATATGTAAATTATTAAAATACCAAAAATAGAATATAAAGAACCAAATTATTAATTTCAACCATTATAGTATAAAAGATCATTAAAAATAAACATAAGAGATAAAGAGTTTAAAAGATAATTGTTTCAATTTCAAATTAATATACTCACATCATTACATAATTATTGAAATGTGAACATAGAAAGCTTAAAGTGTAAAATGCTACATTATTCAATGATTTTCAATGATTTTTTCAATTTTTTTTTTTTTTTTTTTTGCTTTTTTCTTTCTAAGAAAGCCAAAAAATAAATTGTTCCAGTTCTTTAAAACTGTGACCGGTTTCACCGGTTCAACCAATCCGACCGCCAATCTAAGCGATTTTTACAAGTTAACCGATTTTTTGTTAAAACCAAACCGGACAATTGGGCAGTTCATCGTCCAATTGGTCCGATTTTTTAAACAGTGCTCCTAGTGCCTGTGATTGTATCCTTCCAACTACTGTGGAAGTAGAAAGTATGTAATTAGTGATTGCCATTATTGGTGGTCATTATTACAGTGTTCTCTTGGTTGCCCCTCACAGCCCCTATAAATAGAACTCATCTCATTTATTTTGCATCTAATATCATCATAGCATATACCATGCTTCGAACATTTCAAATCCTTAAAACGATAGTTCTAGTGCATTCTTTAGTTCGATAGGTCAAGTGGTTTATACTGCTACTATTGCTTTACGTGATCGTTGTATTTTGGAGATGATAACTAGTGAATCGTAAGCATTTGAGCGGGGTTAATTCATCCTAAAGACAAAGAGCTCTGCTTTTGTCTCGACCAACTACCATTGAATCGATCACAAATTTCTGTGTATCAAGTGGAAATAAATGCCGGTTGCAACAATTCTTACTTTCAATAAAAATAATAAAATTTATATATTTATGAATAAAAAATTCTTGTATAATTCTATTTAAGATGCGCAAACAAATGTATACGATATAAATATTAAAAATTCCAAAATAAATGACTCAAGAATGTAAAAATTCGTGGCATTGACTATTTTAGTGGTCATTCATCAAATTTTTTAAAAATTTCAACTAAAAAACAAATGTATCTTGTGAGAAATTTGTTTCAAATAATTGAAAATGAGCTTTATTAAAATTAAAATATCTTGCTTACTTTGAGGGTGTTTGGCCGAGACACACACGCATATATAATTTTTGCTTTCTATAATGTATAACATATTATGTATTGGGTTGGGCTTGTTAGTGTAATTGGGCTCAAGGTTTTGGGCCAAAATTTGTGCTATAAATTTTTTTTTTGGGCCAAATAATTCATATGATAATTTTTTGGTGTAAAAGAAATTTTTTGAAAGTGATAATGTAATGCCCCGGAAAACGGAGCATTCCATCCTGAGATCCGAAGTGCTACTCGCGGACAGATAATCATTCCAAAACCAAACAAAAACTTAATGCATCAATATCATTCAAGCTAAATTCATAAAATCCATCAAACGATCCAAACTAATTCCCAAAATGTATAGTTACCAACCAAACTATCCAAAATTTCATAGAGCAATCTAACTTATCAATACAATGCAATATTTTATACATTTCATGAGTCCAAAATCATGATGTCGATCCAAAATACAAATCTAAGTTCAGAAGTTTCAAAACGATAGGTTAAACCAAAATACAATAGGGTTTACAATCCCAACCAAGCTATACAATCTATCGAGTTCCAATCAATCATTCAATTGCTTACGGTTCAAGAACCTATATGTTAATTGGGGTCATGAGTCCACTGACCCAGTAAAACTTATAGCATGCAGAAGAGAATAAGAGTTTTAAAAAACATGAACATATCAATAACAATACAAGAATGTGATACGGATAGCAATCGGAATGTTCAAGACAATCAATATATACATATATTTATCACATTCAAGTCCATAGACTGAATCAATCTTTTGATAGGTCTATCACCCTTATAACTTCAATATATGCATTTCGCCTTATCCCTCCAACTCCCGAAGAAGCATCAATCAATCAAGAAGCACAGCTGACGTACGTGTTTAGGGTAGTGCTTTGGAATTCTACCTCTAGAACTCGTCCGAACTACTCAACAATCAAGGGCTCGAGGGTCCTAGTTGACAGTCTAATACTGCCCGAGTTCAGTCCCCAAGAAACCCCACACGAGCCCACAATCAATCAATCATATGGCTTTAGAACGAAATGGACAATCAAACAATTAATAAGTCGGCACAGCATAATGTTCTAAGGCCACCAATGACAATAACATTTCAATAGGCCAAGACGTATTCAATCGATCAATCGTTTCCGAAATTGGACTATGGACTAGTGGGATTACGTTTTAAAACTTTGTATTATGTTAAAATGATTGGATATGGACTCAAGATATCAAAAAATAGGGTTTTAAAACTCAAGAAAATAAGTTTGGTCCGAGACTGGGAGCTTAGGCGCGCAAACGGGTGCCCGAGTGCCCAAAACTCAAATTTTTGGATAGTGGCCCGGCGCTTGGGCCCTCATGAACAGTAATTTCTGCGCTTGGGCGCTCACTCTCGGGTTGAAATCTGATTTTTTGTTTTTTTATTTTCTTTAAATTTTTTATCCAAAAATACATTTTTGAGGTTCTTAAATAAGTAAAAACATTTATAAAACGTCATTTCGGGCTTTGGTTTTGAAATTTTTCTAGAGATCGTTTCAACGTCAAAACATACGGTCTTGTCCATATCAGCCGTTTTTCAATCGTTTTTAGTTCGTTTCTCCTCTTAATCCATGGTCTATCATTCAATATTCAATCCCAAGCATCGTTATAGAGTTTAGCACGAATCATTTAGCATGGGATTTACATATTCAAGAGTTGAGTATAGATTTTTGACAAGAACAACAAGACAACAATATCAATTCTCATGCTCAACATGTCAATGGCATCAATACTCAAAACATGCTCGAATAAACGGAAAGCTAGAAATGCATGCTCATGGAGAACAGAAGATGCCATAAGTCTTACCTCTAGTAGCTTAATCTTTAAGTATGTGCAAGATCCAAGCTTAATCAATCACCTATAACCATATTCATACTTATATCAAGCTCTCAAGCAACCAAACTTAAACCACTCTTAAATCATATCTGAGGAGCTTACTTACCTAGTGTTTGGGTAGATAACACACCCACTAGAACTCCCTTGAAGGCTAATCGATTGTTGTTAGAGGAAATAGATACAAGTTGAAGCTTGTAAATGCAAGAGTTTGGAAGTGAGAGTGTTTAAGTTTCAGCAGATTTTTGAGCTTCAAAAATGACTTATTTATAGGGACAAATTGGGGTAAAAAATGAGAGAACCAATAAGCCAAAGCCCCTCAAAACAATATTCCAACTTTAGGGCTAGGTAGGGTGGGTGATGGATGGATGGATCCATCCATCTTGCTGCTGAAACAACAGCTGTTGCGGCTGCTCTCTTTAGTTCAGATTTCCTTTCCTTTTTCCTTTATTTTTTAGTTTCAATTTCTTGTTTATTTTGGTCAACAATAGTGGCTATGTATTGGGCTTGAAATTGGCTTGTAAATTGGGCCAACGAGGCTTGTTTTTGAGTTGAAATGTGACGTAAGACTAAAACGTATTGGTTCGAAATATTCTCGAAGACGTGAAATGTGTCTTGATTTTAAAACGAAGCTCGATGTTAAAATCAAATGAATTTTCGATAAATCGATGATTCAAAATTTCATTTTAGAGGAATTCTTGGGGTGTCACAGATAAAATATTTTTTGTTGTGAAAAAAATTTCAAATCGGCAAAAAATCATTTAGCGATTGAATGAATTTAAATTTAATTAGGAAGATTCTCTTATTTTAATATTTAATTAGGGAAATTTTCGAGTTGTTGCATTGATTTTCTTGAGGCTCACCCATACTCTGTTTTTCTGCACCCTCACCCACGACCTATTTTTCTTCACCCATACCCACAACTTGTTTTTCTTGCTACCCACCCACATTCTATATATCTTGATCGTAACCCTCTCCATAGCCTCTTCAGCATTATTAGGAAAGTCGATTCTGGGTTTTGCAATAGATTCTGACTATTCAAAGACACTACTAGGTGCTACTAATTTTTGATAATCTACAAACAACCCAACCATTCTGTTTTCATCTATGAAATTAGATAAATTCAAAGCATTTGTATCATCCATCGTTATTGTCAACCCATCAATATCATTCACTACAGTACCGTTGAAATAATAACAAAAGAACCATCCAACCCAACCTCAATGGCCATGCTATTAATCTTAATAAGGGACATCTCATCTGGATTGCAATAATCAATGTGGCTAATCTGTCCTCCTAACTAGGTTTTCCAAAATTCACGAAGATACCACTATGATGCATCCTTATAGTGAAACACTCAAAATTTTTACTAGTTCAATGGTTAAAAATGGAAGAAAGTTTCCTTTTACGTTCTAATAGTTAATAGTTAAAAAAACATGAAGACATAATATATATTTAATGTAATATTGAATTAGCACTATAATGAACCGAACCTAAAACATCCGTCCTTAGGCCGGAATCGCTACCAATGGGGAGTGGGTACTAAAAAATTCAAAGTACAAACATGACATTCCTACAAAATCGACCTTTCATTCCATAATCGTTCATTACAATTTTATTCAAACCTCTTCAAACAGAAGTCTTCATTACAAGATCAAACAAACTACAAACCCAAAACATTGTAACTGTCGTCATAGGTTTACAACTAAAAACCAAGATAGTACAAACCATAAGCTCCCAAGCCATGTTAACTCCTGAAATTCATTCACCCAAATATGGTAAAATATTATCGTAAGTCCATTGACTTAGTAAGAATTATAACTAGAGACAGGTAAGGAAAATAATTAACAGAATCAATGGTTGTATCAATAATGAATTCAAAAGAGTCAATAATCGATAGATGGACAACAAGTCCGATTCAGAATTTCGATAAACATTAGCTGAATCAATCAATGAGCTCGAATGCCAACTCAGTAAATACGATCAAACAATATGATCAATAGCCAATATCAATCAATCAAAAATGGCAGAACTAGTATTTGGTGGATCTGTTATCCTTATCACTCTCAATTATAAAAAAATATCATCATTATCCCTCCACAAGTTCTCACTCTCGAGTGGCCACTCAGAGGGGGGCAATCCATTTAAGCGTATAAGTAGACATGGTTGATTTCGTGTCTAGGATCAATTCCTTGGAAAGCCTACCTCCAGGACAATCGTGGAATTGTCCAATAATAAGAAAACCCTACAGGAGACTGGCTGACGATCCGATGCCGCCCTCACCTCCTCATCGGTAGTTCTCAAGGCCCAATATTCATTTATTCAATACATTGAGAAACAATAATAAGGGCTCGATTAACAATGAATGGTTTCAATCAAATACCAGACCCAAACATTCGATTATTAACGATCTGATTTAAATAGAAAAACCCTTCAAGAGATTGGCCGACGATTGACGGTTTATTACCGCCTAGCATTTTCACCGGTGGTTCGCCCATGTACCAACAATCAATAGTCAAAGTATCCAATTTCAAATAATACGATACTTTCAAGTAGTTATCGGATACAACTAATCAAATCGATTTGACCTTGGACATAAGAAAAATCATTTTCAGGCTTAAAAGAATGGATCATGGACATGTCAAATCTTTTCAAAAATGTAAACTTTGATAGAATCAAATGATATTTTAAATATGTTTTAAAAGAAAGATCCATGGACTTATCAAGAAATTTTCGAAATATATTCCATAAATCATGAAAATATCACACTATATTTCAAAACATTTTGAAAGACTAAACCATGGATATATTAACGATTTTTCAAAAAATAGTAAAATAGGGCTTTAACAATAAACGATATTTTGAAAAATATTTCAAAAGAATTATTTATAAAAATATCACAAAATATTTCTAAAGAATAATTCACGAATATATTGAACGATTTTTCAAAATTTATTTTAACAGAAGGGTTTATGAAAATATTTTAAAAGAAACTTCGTGAATACATCAAACTATTTTTCTAAATAATTCAAATGGCTGATCTAGGTTTCGAAATTTTTTTATGAACATGTCAAACGTGATTTTTGAAAATATTTAAAATGATGTTTTAAGTTAAAAATAATTTAAATAAGTGCAATATGGATGTATTTATGCAAAAAGAGTCTAAAATATCATAAAAAAGTTTTTGAGATGGGCACAATCGCACACAAAGACGAGCGTGGACGCGCCCACACAGCCCGGGGCTACTGCCTGTGGCGCAAGTGCACCCCCTAATGGGCATGGACGCGCCCATCATCATTTTTTTTTTTTTTTGAAATTGCAAAGAGTTTTCTAAAAATGTTTATATATAGATTCCATCATTTGATTCCTTTAATTATGCACATTTTGAAAATTTAAATATGGTAATAAAATTTTTCCTAACTTTGCTCTCAAGTTCAAAACTCACAAAACTTTCATTTATCCTTCAATGTCCCTAGTTTCTTTTCTCCAACAAATACATATTTTACAAGGTGCCCAAGGATCCATACTTCAATGTGATCATTTATCAAACAAGGATAACAATCTCATTAGATTTTCAAAGGCCCAAGTAAGTCCAAAATCATGATGAAAAACTAAATAAGGTTGAAATCGTCATTTATGCTCATGATTCTTTACTCCAATAAATCCACACATTTTGTAAGAAAATCCACGAATCATAATCTCAATGGAATCATATATCATTCAAAGTTTCAAGAATTGAAGAGAGTTCAAAATCATAGGCATTCAATCAATGGATTCCGTGAATATCAATATATGATCAAAATCATTAATCGAGCAAGGATTTAAAACAGATATCAAGAGCTCATGGAATCGAGAGGGATAGCCATAATCCTTACATTTGGTCCTTGGCTTCAAGTTCAAAGAGGGTTTCCAAATTTCCTAAAGCTCCAAGTCACACCACCTATTTCAATGCCAAAACTCTTTAGTTACGACAATCTTTATTCTAATAATTTTATCTCAAAATTCCTGATAGTTTAATGGTGAAATACCTCTATGATTACCTTAACTTGATGATCTTCCTAACAGTGGCTTCCGATCGATAATCCAACAGTCGGATCTTCGTCTGTAATCACTCAAATGTCCTCCCCTCTACTACTCTATTCTCGGTAGCCACAACACATTGTTTCCTAATGGCATTTTCGGACACTTTCCTCTTTAGTTTTGAGTGATTCTTGATCCTATAATTATCTATACTCGATAAGATTTCCAATGATATATTATATAGACCAATTTGATAAAGAAAAGATAGGTTTTGGAGCCTTGAAAGTTGAAGGAAATGCTGGAGATAGTGTATACCCGAGAAAGAGGTAGTGGAAAGTAGATGAAGAAAGTTGGAATTTTGTGTGAAAATGAAGAGCAATTTAAGGGGTATTTATAATTGTGGAGAGTGGCATTTTTGTAAATATAGGTTAAGGATTCTTGGATTAAAAAATTGGAGATATTTTGCCAATTTGGCACATGGTCGGTCAAGTTGAAGATTTTGCATTATTTTCTCTTCTTTTTTTTTTTTTTTATAAAATATGAATTGGGTTTGGAAACTTTTGGGGCTAAAGGTGAATTTCTTTTTGGACCAAAATAACGTTTGAAATAAATTTTGTTTGCAAGAAAAATTTTGGTGGATGCGATGAAATATTTTTATCATAAAAAAAATCTAAATTGGTTGTGAAAGAAATCTTTAGTAGTTGTGAATAGGTTCTAATTTTAAATAATAAGAGTTTTAAAAATAGATGCAGGAAAAATTTCGAGGTATTACAAGCACAGTCTCAACAAATAGTGGGAACCATACACTGGTTAACACACACAAACAAATAGTTAACAATAACCAAACAAGTTTTATGTCCAAAGAATGGGTAGAGGGACCAAAGAACAGTACGAAGAAATTAAAAATAAAAATAAAAAATTTAAATAAAATAAGAATATCACGTGCATACAAACACCAAAACCCTACCCACCTACCAAAAAGCAAGTTCATAAATATGGTCAACAAAGTGATAGCAACATAATAACAATAGGATAACTTACCATAGTCTAGTGTAATCCTTCCAAAGGGTATTTCAGGGTTTGTAGCTATGTGCACAACCCATCCCATTGTGTCGAATTAAAGTAAGAAAGCATTTGTCAGTCTCTTTGATTTTTCAATTTTAGGGTTTTGCTATGCAAATTTCAGGAAAGTGTTTATCTTTGGTTTAGAGGTTTATGGTTCTTTAGATCTAGGATTTAGCTTCAAAAATTTGGGGGAAGTTGGTTTAACCTAGCTATTGGGCAAAATTACATTTTTAGTTCCATAAGATTGGGGGGCTAGTATTTTTAGTCCCAAGCTTTTTGAATTTGTGAATTTCATCCCAAGTTTGTAAAAATGTTGTAACATTTGTAACGCCCCGCATCACTCGGCATTTCGCCTCGTGATCCGGGTCATCACTCAC
>JACFYI010003452.1:123685-135292 GCA_014898755.1 Handroanthus guayacan | reverse complement strand
CCGAATGTAAAATCTACAATCCCCATTTGTTATCTTGAAATAATACGAAAAATCGTTCAAAAGTTAACGAAATATCGATTTTTTGTTTAAAAAAGTTTAGAGAGAGATTTTTTTTTGAACTGCTCTGTAAGATAGTAAAAATTGCTCTGCAAATATCATTTGACCAAATTTAATGGATCTCAGGAAAAAGTAAATTTATCCAATCTAATTTTTTCGTGCCAAATTCGTATAGAGTTGTCATGAAAATTGCCACCAATTTAAGACTTCAATGTCACCCCAAGCCAGGGGGCTATATTGGGTAATAATTGGGTAGACCAAAATCCTTCAAAAGAAAAGAAATTCCAAAAGAAAAAAAATAAAAAATGTAGGTCATTTTGACCTGATATGGCAAAAATATATAAGTGATGAAATATTTAGGTATTTTAGTAAACATTTACGAGAACTATAATCATTTTAATTATATTACTATAACAATGATTTTTAAGAGAAGTGATTACATACAATCAATACATCACTATAAATATTTCAATGCATTCAAAGATCAGTTATATTGATAAGCACAAGAAAAATCCTCCAAACTACTATACAGTAAATCAAAGCTAACATACAGTAGAAGAAAGTTCGTACGCAATCGGTGAAAATCAACGAGTTGGTTATGAGACCTCAACCTTGCCATTAAGACAAGGACTCATCGACAAGATACCAATAAAATTTGTTGAGCTGAATATGTACCTTGTCTAAAAGTCTAATATTTTAACAAATTAACAACGATAATTTATATAAAAAATGATAATTTATAAATTCAATATTATAAGGAGACTTAAAAAGCACACTCCAAATTCTTCCTTTAAATGAAAAAAATGATTACATCCGATGTATCGATAATATGCCTCAAGGGCATATGAGTAAATTCATGACAAACATATTACAAGATAATATGACGGACCGTCGCACCTAGCAGAATCCTTGAACCCTAGCTTTATACTTACGGTAATTAATGACAATTAAGGCATCTTATCGCATTTTCGCTCACATCATTTCATATTAGAATATTCCCGAAAAGCAAATTCTTTGAACAAATGTATTCGTGTCTAAGTTAGAAATCATTTTTCTCTTTATTTGTATGATTTTCGAGCAGGTCCTTAAATCTCAATACTAACAACGTTGCATCTATAAATAAACACAATAAAATTCGAGTCTCAAGTCAACTATTACTAAATCAATCACGTGTAAGATATAACACGTTGATAATGATGTTTCTATGTTAATAATGGTGATGCCAACCCTTCAACAATGTGATGATTGATAAGAGTTGGTAATGCATCCACAGCAATTGAGGAGTAAATAAAATGTGTGGAATTTGTGTGATGGCAATCAATACATGTTAGCCTTCGTCCTTGAAGATGCAATTCAACCATTCCGGGGCAAACATGAAAAAAAAAGCAATTTTCATAAATTAAGTAATAAAAGTGCCCCCACACATTCATGGCCCTTAAAATTGAGTTGTCTATCCTTTTCTTACCAAATATTTGATCTTACTGGCAAGAAATATTCCACACTATATTAATAGAGGTATTTTATTTAACTTTTTTATCATTTGCGAATATATATCTAGAATGCACTTCACTTTAAAAATTCATTTATATTATGTCGGATATATATCAAACACTATATTTTGGAATGTACAATACATTATTGATAATTGGGCTCTTTTGTCAAATACTCTAAAATTGTATGAGTGTTAATAATCAATTCATTTAAAAATTTCTGAAATTACTTGAAGAAAGATTGTTGCTTCATTCAAAATAATTCCTTTTACATCTTTATGAATGTGAAAATTTTTTCCCTTATGATATCGTATACTAATCATACTAATAGAATACAATACAATCATCATTATCAATTTCTTTTCTTTTCTTTTCTTTTTTTTTTTTCACACTCATATTGACATTAATTTATCAATCTGTACGTAAATATATATACATACACACACACATATATATTTTATGAAACATGTTTATAATAAAAAAATTATATATTTGGACAGTCATATCATTCTCATATCTTGTTTTACAACTTTAATTCTTAAGATTTCATACAGACACACCCTTGCAACATAGATATTCTTATATATGTAGTTTATGCCAAAGTTAGAAAATTATAAATTAGATTAGATTGCATTCATGTAAATTTATTTAAATATTTCATGAGCTTCTACAGTTATAATTCTATTGAGATTTGGAAAATGTTGAGTAATTTGAAAATATATTCTCAATTTATGTATGATATAGCCATTCAAATCAATTTCTATCTTGATATACTCACAAGCCGCATTTAATATCCAAAATAAGTACAAAGAAAAATATAATTAGAAAGACTGTATAATTAAGTAGGTTAATTTGTTGTTCACTTTTCTATCAAGTATTGTATAGTGAAAAATTGCATATCTTTGGGCTCACCTATATGTATGGTTATTCTCAATTGTCATTTGTCATTGACTTTTGTATAAGAAATAATGATGCATTTTCTTGTATCATATATGTTTATATGCATTTCCTTTATTTTGCCACAAAGGGGTGTTTAAATTATTTATGGGATATATAAATTAATGTTAAGTAATAATTATTATGGGCTAGTTATCAATCAATTGAGTTCTAAAGTTTGGCACCACTTTAACTCATCCCAAAATGCAAAAGCATACATTTATATTTAGCTAAGTTTGATTTACTCTTAACTCGAAGAGTGTGGATATCACTTAATTTAAGTTCATAATGCTAGGGTGTACTGTATAGTGTGACAAAATCCTTTTTTAGGGTTTCGGGTACGCACTAAAATTAAATAATTGCAACAGTAATAATTGGAGATTGTTCAAGATTTTATGAGGAAAGGTTATTATGCATGAATGTGGGTTTTAAAATATTATATATGACTATTATTTTTATATATGTATATGTATATATATGTTGTATATTGATGTATACGTACATATAGATCATATGCAATTAATATAAGTTTAAATTTACACCGATGCAATGAATGAAAAAAGTTTACATAAATAATTGTCTTGATTTGATTGTTGTGATTTGTATAGTATGTGTTAGGATTTCTTTTTTTTTTTTTTAGATAATACGAATTTCATATACTTTCTTGAAAATTCGAAAAATACTTAATTTCTCAAAAAATCAGCCGAATGCATTCTTGATTCAGTGTTCGATGCACCATCGCAAGCATTAATTTTTTCAAAGTATTAATTAATGAGCACGCTAACTTGATGTGCCGAACACGTACCATAGACATTTCATATTTAATAAGATGTTTTGACACATACTAATACAACATGAATAATTTTTACATTCTTCATGAAGAGATTGTAATATTTAGTTAATAAGTGTAACTACACACAAATAAGTAACTAAAAATCAAACACCAAACACAAATTTCCATCCCTCAGAAACTCCAGAGAATAAAAAAAAAAAAAAGAAGAAGAAAATCCACATTTATAAGGAAATCAAAGACAAGATCTTATTGATCTCTTGGTGAAAATAAAAAGAGAAGAAATTAAAATAATATAGTGGGAACTAAAGGAAGACATATCTGCAGCAAAGTCAAAAAGGGCTGGAAGATCAGCACCGTAAAATGTGTAGCACAACGGTGGTATGCTTTGACCGTTTTCCCAGCAAGTGGGTCCATATTTGCTTCCTGATTAGATGACACTAATGACTAATATGGAGGGGTGATGGGGTCCACATTTTGGTTGCCTCCCTCCTCCTTGGCATTACACAATTCCCTAATCTTCTTTCTTTGAACCCTAACCCCCAGACCAAGTCACCAAACCCATCTTTCTCTCTTTCTTTTGAATATATTTTATTTTAATTTAATTTTAGATTTTTCTTGGTGTGAATTATGATTTCTTGAATTATTACGTGTTAATTTTCTCTAACTTGAATTGAATGTTTATATCTTTCCGGATGTTGATGTTAAATAATATCTGACTTTATAAAATATCCTTTTATCCAAAGATTATTTTTTTAACGATAACGATTCGATAATATTAAACTCAAATATTTACTTTTTATACTCTTACTTAAAACTTCAGAAATTATATTAAATATTCTGAACTATAAGCATTTTTGTACTTTACTACTGAAAGTTGAAAAAAAAATTTCAAATCACCATCCAAACTAGACGACATTTACAACTGCAACCTAATCTAATTTTTTGGTGAAATATTTGCCGAAATTCATTCACATGCGTTGCTTGTGTGAATTATAAGGGTATGATTGTCTATTTAAAAACACCCCTATTTCATTTTAGTTTGCTAAATCTCACATTTTGACCAATGCTACTTCCAGCAGGTATGGAAGCAGGCTTCACCAAAATCTTAGATTCTTGAATGTTCAGAAGTGCATCTTTATGTTTTGTTATTAATCGATCTTTGAGTAAATATTTTAAATGGACAATTCTGTTCTTATATTTCACACGAGTGACATCTGTGACTGAATTTCGGTGGGATATTCTACCAAAAAATTAGATTAGAATGCGAACTGTAAATGTTTGTCTAGTTTAAATGGTGATTTGAAACTTTCTTTTACTTCAGATGACAAAATCCAAAAATGCCTATAGATCAGGGGGTTTAATAAAATTTTCTCTTAAATTTGTATCCATTTTGGGACTAGTTAGAATGCATGCATCAGGCCTTAGAGCATAGCATTGTTGAGAACCTTTCACAAAAATATTTTATGTGAAATGTCTAATTAGCGTCTTTTCCTCTATTATTTTAATTGGCAAGTTACCTCATATGTTAAATAATTATTGCTTCATGCACCCAAAGATTATCTTACCCATGGACCAACATTATAATGAGATACACCCTTTGTATATTAATATATTTAATTGCCTTTTCGTTTTTCATCCATACTAGCTTTCGATGCACATTCCATGTTTGTGTGCATAAAATACAAAAATAAAATTTATATACTAAGATTTATTTTACACCTTGTGCATTTAGTAATTAAAATATGATCAATTTATCTAATATAATTACATACATAATTTATATAAAGAAAAAAGTAATGAATTATGGGTGGTTATTAAATAAATTTAAGATTAAAGATATTCTAGAGAAAAATATATGAAGCTATACTGAATAGAGTATTAAAAGAATAATTTGGCATTGACCAAATAACACAAAGATAATTTGCCAATTGCCATATAAAATAACGGGAAATAAAAGTCGCTAATTAGTTATTTCATAGAGATATTTTTGCAAAGAAAAAACCCGCATTGTAGAAGACTACCATTTATAAGTTCTTCCTAGGTTTCAATTCCATCTTCATTGGTTGTGAGTAGTCACAATTTCGTCTTCTCTTCTTGGTTTTCATTTACGTTCCAAATAGTGACCTGTAGCATCTTTCTTAAACAAAGTTGAATGAGATTGCGCACAGTTATTACAAATATGTTACTAGCGACAATACCCAGTGGCGACTCTAGGAATACCAATCACTGGAGTCAACTATTAATTATTATAAAATAAAAAGACAATTATTAAAAAGTTGAAATACTTTATTCAATATTCTTTTCATAATTACCCTCTACATTTTTCATTTTCTAAAATCATGTCATATTGCTTTCATTACTAATGCTATTAAATATTCTTTTTTAATATATTTAACTAAATAGTCATTCATATAATTAAAAAAAAAACTATAAAAAATTCATAATAATCTAAATAGAATTTAAAAAATTTTAAAAATTACGAAATGCAAAAAGCTACTGCACAATTATATTTGCAATAAATATTTATAAAAATATTGCACAATTTAAAGAAAATATGAATAAATCACAATATTTCTAACATAAATGGCACAACACATGAAGAATCATAATAAATCATAGAAAAATTGGATTACCTTGATTCAAATAGCTATGGAAAACTTAGGATGTTAACTTTCAAAAATAATAGCTTTGTCAATATCCGGTAACCAAAAAATTGCAAAATTATATTGGGGACAAATTCAAAATACAACAATAAAGAAAGTGAAAAGTAGAGGAAGAAGAGAGAAGTGGGGCTAGGCTTATCAAAAAATCATGAGAAAAATGGGATAAATGAGGGTCAAAAAGAATAAAGAGAGAACGTACAACAAGAAAAAGTGGGGTCATTTATTAATAAATTTATTTATTTATATAAAATAATATATATAAAAACATAAATTAACCTTACAAAAATTTGTTTAGTGGGGTCAAGTGACCCCACTACCATACATGTGAAGTCGCCCATGACAATACCACAACTCTTTTGGGGTAAAACTAATTGCACCTTCTATATGTGCTATATATAAAGTATGAAATCATTAAATATTCATTTTGATATGTTCTAAAATGAGTTGATAAAATTAACTCTATTTTAAAAAATAATTATCAGTTAGTTTTCAAAAATATTTATTTAACTTAGCTTTTTAGATATTTATTTTTCTCTTATTTTTTCCCCCAATTATAATTTTTTCTTTTAACTTTATTCTCTTCAAATTTATTTTTCAATTATGTTATTCTATATACTAAATTCAAGTAAAAATATTTAGAAAATTAAAAAAATTGATACTACTTAACATAATAAATATTTTTTATTTTATATAGTAGAAAATTTAACTATATGTCGAATGTACTACAATGGCTAGTTAATGATAAGATAACTGTAGTAAAATAGAATGAAAGACATGTTTTTCATTATTCTTGGAAAAAGAATGAATGTTATGGATAAAAACAAGAATATGTTTCAAGAATCGAATTTCCTTAACTACTTAAAATTGGGAAAATTTTACTTTTGGTACCACGGTTTATACCCAATGGTATATATGGTACCTTGTTTTTTGCCTAAGACATCACATATTTTGATATTTTAATAAAATTGGTACTTTCGTTAGGCTTTTTTTTTTTTTTTTTTTTTTTAATGGAATGCTAATATGGTCGCTACTCTTCAATTAAAAAGTTCATTATCTGACCCTCTTAGCTTGTAAACCATGTAAGCAACTCTTGAAAGAAAATTAAGCCCTTTACAACCCTTTTGGATGGAAAACTTTCTCACCCTTTTAGCCTTAATTTACTACTTTGAATTTTCTATTTCAACTTGTATCCTATTTCCTATTTCATTGCACGAGTGCCTGTCAAGTGTATGATATTTACAATCCTATGCTTTTATAAGAAAATATTTAGTACTTTTGGCTTGCACTTAAGATAAGGTATACGAGGGAAATGCCATTTTGGAACATAGGATTTTAATCGTAATTTTAATTCAAAAATTGCTTATATGACTGTGACAAGTTGAGAATAAAGGCCACATCAGCTCTTCGTCAAATAATAATAATAATAATAATAATGAAAGTATTACTTTTGTCAAAAAACTAATAATAATGAAATAATTACTTTTGTCAAAAAACTAGATGTTGTGATATCAAGTTTGTTTTAAGCAAGAATGGGGGTGCCATATATGTCAGGGGTATCAGGGGCGGTACCAAAAGTGAAATTTTCACATTTAACATTATTTACCACCATATTTTTCCTATGTCACTATGCTTATTTTGCATTTATGCCAATATTATTAAACTTGAATTCGTTCTGTTTCCCTCAGTTACATCATTGGTAAATGCTCTTTGTAGTTGAAAAAGATGATAGGCTGGAGTGACAATGTACATTGATTATATGAAAGCAAAAAAATCATAAATATATTTAATTCTAAATAGGAAAATAAGGAACAAAAAATGCGGGAATCATAAATATTGTTCTAGAAGCAAGGTACTCAACATTTACTGAGAAGCAATGCAGCGTTTATGTTGTCGGTATTTTGTTTTGTTTTTTTTTTTTCATTTTAAATATATACATATTATTAAAAATTAAATACTCTAAATTACCATTAATAGATAAATACTACTAATGTAATTGACAAATATTCACAAGTTATTATTGGACTCAAACCTAAAGGCGTTACTATTTTATTCAAGAGATGACAACAATGCGATGTCATGTTCAAACCACTGTATAAACAAATTATTGGTCCATGGGTTGCGTTTGACCTCTAATTCTTTCAACGACTTTGGAAATTTAGTAGGAAAAAAAGCCCAAAAAAAAAAAAAGTAAGTGGCAAGTCAAAAATGTCGAGCTTTATTGAATATAAGTTGCTGACTTGTATTTTTTTAATTTTTTCTTGAAATGCTTTTCGAGTCCACGCCGGGGAATGGGAGAAATATATTTATTAGAAAGATTAACAATTAGACTCACACGACAAAGGTAGGCCAAAAGACAGCATAGTTATGTGTATTCAGTTGTCACTTGTCTTATGGCTCAAACGTCACCGTCGGTAATTCCGTCCCCTCCACATTACCCTTCCACGTCATGAAAACGGGGTGGACCACCACCCTTGATGGGCTGGAAACGGGATTTCGCGGATTTCAAGCCACCATTAAATCTGATTTTATGAATTTTCAGTTCCAGTTGCTGAAAGAGAAGCAATCACCTGCTGCCACGTCTCCTGATGATTTTTACAGTGACACGTGGTCGATAGATATAGCGCCGGTGTACTGAAATTTCTGTTACGTCGCGTCACGGGTCTCGCGTGACCGAAGGTTGGCTGGATGAGACTTTGCAACGGCCACTGTGACGGCAATCACAGCACGTATGATGTCATTTGTCCTTGGCTTGGCTCCCCAAACTCAAAGTTCATTTTCACTTGCAATTATGGGATATTCAATATGTGTGTCCAAATTTTATTTTTTGGAAAAAAAATAAAAGTATTTATTTATTTTTAATAAAGATACATTTATATTTATTAATTATTAAATATTTTTATTTGAATTATTATGTAGAATGACGTGATTGAATAATAAATTTGGAGAAATAAAGTTGGAACAAAGAAAAATTATAATTAAAGCAAAAGAATAGGAAAACAAATATAAAAAAATTAAAGAACAATCTTTATTCATTATTTTTTTTAACTATTTTGTAGTTATTCCAATAATTATTTACTATTACTACATTATTATTAATTATTTTAGGGGCTTGGAGCTTTTATTTATAGATAATTGCATGAAATTTATTGTAATCATTGCAAATGAAAAAAATGTAAAGTCGTGAATGACTCGTGGTAGAATTTTCTTCTAACAAAAGTATTCAAGGAACTTTTTTCTTTGCTTTTCTTTTCCTTTTTTGTTTTTTCTTGTGATGGTAACTTGAGTTGCTCGAACATGAGTTTAAAAGAATAACGTTGTTTAACGGTTCAATAAAAATCTGTCGATGCTTATGTGAGATTTTAAGTAAAACCATTATTCTTAAAGATAGAGTGTAACAATTCAAAATAATTTATTTGTAACATTATGGATTTTTTATAGGATATACATAATGATGTGTACTCATTAAACATGTTTTAATTCATGACATTTAGTTCAAAAAATCGAAAAAACTGGGTCACAATTGAGGATCCAAGGCATGATCTGTGAATCTTATGTGTAATAGTGGATCTACCACTTATTAAGGTACTTTTGTAATATTACATTAGTATAGGCACTTTTTTTTATTCTATTATATAGTGACTTGCATTCTCTTGGTAATTATATTTATAGCTAGAGATATGAAATATTTAATTTAGCATACTATCTCTGCTAGCATGTGTGGTGGAAGTTTTTCCTTATAATAAAAAAGATACTGTAGTGGGCGAGACAAGATGGAACAATTTATATAGAATGTCTAATTCAAAGTACTTCACTCTTTCCATGTGAAAATAACTTTATACCATAAAAAACTTCCAGTCGAAAAATTTAGAAAGAGTCACGTGATTATCGTTCCAATATCTAAATTGTCGCTAGACATGAAAAACTCAAATCCATTTATCCAAGTATATGCTGTCAACATAGATAGTGAAAAATATTAATTTTATAAAAAAAAATGTTTCAACAGACGAGAAGAAGGATTTTAACTCATGCGACGTGAAACACAACTTATACCATTCCACTTTAAATAGAATTTGATATTTCATTTGTGCAACAAATATATTAACTAACTTTTTAGTGAGACCATCTATAGTTAATATTCGAGCAACAATGAATTATGTGAAAAAGTCATATAGATGATGCCTCAATGACTTTAATTAATTAGGTTAAAGTGACACATCAATTAATTAATTATTTAATTAAAAGTCGACGCAATTAAGAATAATTTTTTAAAAGGAAGAACATCTATGATTGGTGATTAGGGTGACAACCCATGTTTAAGGAAAAAAGTTAATTAGCAAAAATTAATATGGTATTTGGGAGGCAATAGGGGAGGGATTACGTGTGATAGGGACTTTACAGAGGACAAAGGAATGATGTAGAGAGGATATTGGACATGAAATGCTAGGTGTCCCCTTATCCCATCTCCTGTCCTTATTATCCATCATCAGTAATCCTAATCCTCCTTTTAATAATTGCGGGATTAGGATAAGTCAGGCCAGGTTTAAAGAGGAGGCTTGCGCGTCTAATTAAAGGCAAACCAGTTTAATTATATTATATTAAATTGGAAATAAAGATTAGTGCCGTATCCTAAGGTTGGCTTTACCATTTTGACGTTATTCAAATATTATTTTTTTAATTATAGAAAAGGACATAGAATAGACATGAAAACGGAATTGGATTTTTCTTTCTTCTTCTTTTTATTTTTTATTTTTTATAAATGGAGCTTTTTAACATTTTTCATCAGCAAAATTCACCTTACTCACTATGTGTGCTTTTTCAAGAAATATTTTATATTGATATGTGTAATGTGAAATATTGAGTATATTCAAATTCATTGGGAAGATTAATTCAAATTAAGATATTGTCTTGTAGGTAACTAGACACCCATTACAAGGGTTTTGTCATTGGGAAAAAAAAAGACTTCAAAGAAAGTGAGAGGAACAAAAATTGTACGTTGTTTCAACAACTCGACTTTCTGAATGGGGGATAAGACTTGACATCTGATGATTTGTGAAGAGACTTATTGTATGCAGTCTCTTCCTCTAAAGGCCGTCAATTATAATGATTTAGATCTATCATTATCAATCGATACGCACACCTTTGTTGGAAAATAAGCAAAAAATCTGTCTCAAAAAGTGAGCAAGAACAACTCATAAATTATATTAAAGACGTGATAAATGGAAGGAATTTCATAATTCGATGTGATAAAATCAAGACAAACAGTAAGGAAATAGCAAATAGAAATTAGTGCTTTAATTCATGTAAAGTAACAAAATCACAATTTCCCACATTTATTATAATTACCTCATTCTAAAATGCACATGAAAAATTAAAAAAGAAACACCAAGTTGAAATAAAGATTTTGAACTGTGTATCTCTATAGTACTAAAATCACTGCGCATGGTGTTCGAATACTTGCAAACATCACATGCTTGTAAATAAAGATGTTCATGTCTATGAAATGGAGATTTCATTTGCGCAACAGTTTTGCGCTTTAGAATTCCCACAATGATTTTATTTTTCCACCGCTTAAAAGACAATGCTTCACGTGTGCTTCCCCATTGCCAGCACTATCTCAACACTTGACCAATTTCTTACTCTATTTGTTGGTTGGGAACTATTAAAGTAC
>JACFYI010003452.1:112926-123442 GCA_014898755.1 Handroanthus guayacan | reverse complement strand
GTTATAGTGAATTTTTTTAACGCATTATATTCGAATCATTGTCTAATTATACACATTTAATGTATGTACATTTAATAATTAAAATATAATTAATAATATACATGTATATATGATTACCGGACATGAAGAGGTAATTAGTAAATTATGGCTTGCAAAGGGATAGCGGGTGGTGGTTAGTTTATGCTCAAGGACATGCGAGTGAGTTGTGGATGGTAGTTACTTGTAGTAATAAAAAAAGCAAATAGATTCTTGAAATTTTATGTACGAATAAGATGGTCATACTGTAAATTTTACTTCATCAAGAATCTTGATTACCCAGATCTTGGATCCATCTACAAACCTCTTAGCAACAGATCTAATATCACTTGGATTTTGGACTTATCTACGAACCTATATATGATTACAAAAGGATCTTTCATTCTTCGTGGACTGCAAGAATTTATCCTTCATATCCCATGAATGGGTACTAGAGCTTCCACACATTTCCATGCCTTATACCATTAGAGCTTGAATTACTATAATTCTTCAAGAATGATCATAAAGAGAAGTTTATGGTTTTGTTCTTAGGGAGATGAATCCTATTCGGATTATGAATTTTGTGTCTTTGTATAAGAGGACTCTACTATTTATTAGCCCTTAAAATACTTAAGAACCCTAACTCCAACTTATGGGTTAGGGCTTAATATGGATGCCTATTGAATTGTGGGACTTATGCTTGACCCAATTGCTTTCATCTCCAACTCATTCATATTCGACTCATTTCTTGCCTTGATAGCTTTCTTAGTCATGCCTGGAAGACCAAATTCTCCTGGGGTTATTGAAAACATGCTAAAGCAGCATTATCAAGCTTATAGCCGAATTCTCTTGGGGTTATTGAAAACATGCTAAAGTAGTATTATCAAGCTTACACTATATGATATGGTCCAGTGTCCTAGAGGGTACTTCAAAGAAGTGAAAGCTCACATCATGACAACATAGGAATTGATTTTTGAAAATCAGACTGGACCAACCGCTTCAACTAGTTCGACTGGTGATCGAAACTTACTCCGGTCTAGGTGGTTTACGTACTAAACTTGAAACTTAATTCAATGAGTATGAACCTATAAAAACTGCATAGTGACCAGTTGAATTGAGACTGGCCGGTTCAATCGGTTATTGGCTGGTTCATTTCTTTCTCTCTCTCTCTCTTTTTTTTCTATATATTTTTTTCAAAGAACTAACCCCATGATAGAAATTGAAAGATAATGTACGCCATGGAGAAATGAAGTAAGGCTTGGTTCATTTGATTAACGCTATTGCGGCGTAGTTGCAGATTTATTAGAACTTAGCGAAAGAAATTTGGAAGAATTAAAGTGACCCTCTGAGAGAAGGCCATGGTGTGGCGTAGGTGTACCCACGATTTTTATGGTTTTTGTGGAGTTGATGACTTGGTGCTGCTAGAGATGATTTTAAGGTTTCTGTGGTACTGTTAGGGATGGTGGGCGGTGTTGCTACATTAATTGATAGGTCATGAAAGAGAAGAAAAGAGGGAAAAATAAAGAAGATGAACAATTGAAACAGAAAAAGAAAAGGAAAAATCAAGAAAGGGATGAATAATAAAACCAAAAAATGAAAAGAAAAGGACGACGAAAATCATGAAATGACATTGTGTCTCTTAATCATTAATATGCATATGTAAATTTTTTAATATTTTTCATTTGATTACAACGTATATTTCTGCTTCATAAATAAATTCTTTGATTAACAATAATGGATGAAATTATTGATTAGTTTTTATTTTGTTTTACTTGATTCTTATCGATGATTGGTTCTTAACCAATTATTTAAGTAAAGATTTTTCAAAAACTAATTTGGTGCTAATTATTTATATTGTCATTAGCATTATTTAGTACTGTATCAATCAATGTTAACAATCAATAATTAAATAATTAAATTTCTTTTTCATAATTTGTCATAATTTTTAAATATTTTAAATAAAAATGTTGTGATGCAATTGTTCTCTACATTACAATAGAATTGGAATATAAGCTTTCATTATTAGTCATTGTTGACTTAAATTATATATTTGTTGTTGCCTATTTGTGAAATGATATTTTTAAGAAAACTTGAGAAAATAATTGGAAATTGGGGAGAAAATGATTGGAAATTGGGGAAAAAAGAGTTATAAGGTTCTTTTTCTTTTTCTTTTTTGTTTTTTTTTTGTTTTTTAATTATTGGAATTTTGTTCTATTTATTTGCTAATATTTATAATATTAAACAAAATTAAATATAATCATTACGTCGTTATGATGCTACACTAGATAAACCATTAAAAGGAAGGCCACTAGTTTCTTATCCGGTTTGCTTATGAAAATATTGACAGAAATCCATTTGGTCACTATCTTCAAAGGTCATCTTCAAACGTATGCAGTAGGATGCGTTCTATGATAGAGCTCTCACTCAATTTGAGTTTGTCATGCTTTTAAGATCATGTGAACCTCGGTCCATTCGATGCTCAAGCACTTGACATGTGCACCACTAGACAATCCCTCTCCAAGGTGCCTTTCATTGATTCGCATGTTCAACTGCTAATTGGCTTTTCTAAAGTTTGGATGTAGTTCGTATTCTATTCAAGAGGATTTCATCTTAGCATCTAAGTTAAGACGACTTTAAAAGATATCTGAAACTTGCTTACTGCTCCAAACGCAAAGGTGATTATTTGCATACCTCTTAGCACAAATGGTCTTAAGCTTCATCTTGCTCGCTACTAGAGAGCAGGGTGATTCCCACTGTAACTGAACCAAAAGCCTCGTGACACTTATATTCTCACAAAACTAAGACCATCCACAAAATGAGAATGCAAATATGTTCATAAGTTACTAGTTTATTGCCTAATATATAACTTATATGAAGATGAGATATAAAGTAATATTTTAGATAATTGGATGGGGGATTAATGAAAAAAAAAAATTATAAATAGAGAAAAACTTTTATAATGATCAATTGCAATCAACTGTAACTAAAGAAATGCTTGAAATATTTTCACTACAAATCATAATTAAAATGTATAGTTGTTATAAAAAACATACAAAAATATTTTTCATTAATTAATGGATAATTCTGTCAATTACGTGAAATTAAAGTTAAGGTAAAAAAGTGAATAACAATTTGCGGGGTGCGAATAATCAACCCCCTTTCGTAAATTAGTCGAATTTACGATGGTTAGGTTTCAATCTTATAAAATATTCATAAGATATTTTCATCAATTACTGTGACGAGTTCGTTTTTCAGACAATAAATAAGATTGGATTAAAAATATTTCACAAAATCAACATAAAACTTATATAATCATGTTCCCGTAGAAGATCTTAAATTGATGGCTCTTCCCATGTCTTGTCTTTAAGAAAACATGAAGTTGGGTAATGAGTACCAAATAGGTTTTGCCCAACATCCTTTAGTAAATTAAATATGTAAGTCAATATATATATGCTAATTGCAACGCGGATATAATTCTTTGGGGGTATTCACTTTATTCAACATAATGGAACTCCACTAGTGGCTCTTTAATATAAGTTGAAGAATATAGCTTTCTTATCATCAAAGGACAGATAAGCTTATTTTTTGCATAAACAAAGATATCAAGATGAGCTGAATTGGTTTGGAACTAAAGCACCCATGAAGATATGTTAACAAATTTTCAAATGAGAATCAAGAATGATTGAATTATTTATTCAAATTTTTCTATATATATATATATAAATCGAAGATCAAGAATAATTTAATGCTAAGAAAATCATATAGTATATGTTATGTGTAATCTTTCCAAAAGAATATGATGCTTAACGGGAATTACATGTGATTCTGGATGTCTCGTTTTGAATGGTAACAAGAATAGTTTCAAGCAAAAATTGATTTTTTTTTTCTTCATTTATGAGAAGAGTTATTAATTATTATGTAGTTATTTTTAACTGTAAAAGTAAAAGTACTTTTCAACAAAAACTTACCATTGTTAAAAGTATGCCAGCCGAAGTCAACTTCGATAAAAATAATTAAAATATTTTAATATGGGAAGGAGGGAGCAATCCTTTTCGTTTCATTTTAACTTTGTGTGGCTATTTATACACAAAGGGTTGGAACTCATTTTCTTCTTGTGTAAGATCCATGTTATTGGTCTGGTAACATTTTATTTATTTATTTTTTTATCCAATTTGGAGAAGAAAAATCTTAATCAAAAGAATATGGGAATCAGAGTTCTATAATTGAGCTACATAAGTCCTATTTTAATAAAAAATTTTTTACATTTTAAGTACATGCTGTGATTTAACTAGTCATAAAAGAAAGACGGGCCACTACCCTCTATGTGGAGAAATTTGGAAATCTAAACCACAATCATGTTCATATTGCCTAAATGCAATAATTAATTAATATTTCACTGAAACAATAAAAATAATTTATCTTTGATGTAAACACAAAAAATGAACCTTCACTCTTCACTTGTTGATAGAGAAGTTCAACACACAAGTTATGATATTAACCAAAAATATTTACTCGTCATGGTAAAGGGGTTTAACTAGAAAAACTTGACCTAATGCTAGAAAGTGACTTTAATTATACTATTATTAGATTGACATTAATGAATACTATGATTGTAGATCAACTATTTCGATATTGTTTATTAAGTACAAATCAATTTATATGTACTGTATTTGATTTGAAGTCTATCTAATCAAGAATATCAAGATAAACCAATAATCGATGTATTAGTTACGTCATTCAAAGTAACAATAGCAACAGTAAAGGCGGAGATGAGATTTCTTTTTCATATTTGTGACTTTCATTCTACTTTAATATTTTTTCCTATATTTTTGGAGGATTAGTCAAATTTGACTTTAAGAGTTGCCTTCGATTAAAAGTCCAAATATAACATGGTATACGATTGGGAAAACAATAAAAATAAAAATTGTATGTAACAAAACCAACCAAGTGTCACATTTTCCACATGTTATACTCTAATACATACATATTTTACTCATTTAAGGACCACTACTAATTAATTATGAGAACTAATGCCTATTCAAAGATGATGAATACACGTTTGGAAACTAATTAAGAAACTAATTAATTCATGTACCCCACAAAATTAGACCATTACAAGATAATATAATAAAATACATAATAGGATTAAAAAAAAAAAACAAATATTACCTCTGAAACAATATTTTATATATAATTGTCCATGTTCACGTGTCAAAAACTTTGTGGTATCATCTCAAGTTCACGGTAGCCAACCCCGTGACTTCATCGTGCCTCCCCGTTTTACCAGATTATTTTTCTGCAATAATACCTTAATAATTTAGTAATTATTTAATTATAAACATTAAAAAGTATACTTAAATTAATGCTAAATAACATTGTGGATACTGTTGTGTCAAAGGCGGCATGTCACGTATGAACTAATCAGCATAAAAGAAAGGGGGCAATAAAAAAGAAAAAGAAAATCTTACTAATTAATTAATTATTATTTCCACCGTCTTTTCTTATCTTTTCATAAAATAAAGTTATTGGCAGGCATTGATGCAACCGCCCTTGCGTTAATTATGATGATTAGTGAGTTATTTTTGGTAGTTACATGATATGTTTAGTCAATTAATTACTTGTTAATATACTATTAAAGTCCTTTTCCGAATTATTATGAGATTGTTCAGGTTTTAAGATTTAGACCGATTCCTTAAGTGCCTTTTTTAATATTCTTAATGTTTTATGATTATTCGCAAAGTGTGAAAACTACATGGTTCTCTACTTCCAGAAGAAATGAGAGATTATTTTCTAAATTCTACAAAATCGTTCTTTTTTTATTCTTTATTTTTTTTGAATGTTTTTGTTTTTGGTTTGAAAGATTATCAGAATGAATATTGAAAGACAACTTTTCTTCAACCTTGAGGAAAAAGAGTAGAAGAAATAAAATGACTTATTAATTGATTGAAAATTGAAGCCGCCATCCTTCGGATGAAGTGGTGTTGCCTCTCCCTTTTCATAGAGAAGGTGTAGGTTTGAAACCCATCAATAGCATATGAGTGTTTATCTATCTCATGATAGTTTAAAGAATTTGATTTTTGTTTAGTTCATATATTTGATCTTTAAAATATAATGTATAAATGTTTATATATGATTGGATGTCATCAGTTATATCTCTCAAAAAAGAAAAAAAAAATCCTTATTAAATTAATTTAATTTCAATTTAAAATTCATATATTGCACTTTTTGATTAATTTGAAAGTGGCAAATTCATGAGAAATTCAACTCGTTGTTAACAATGGGACAATTAATACAAGCAGTACAACAAAATTAGGCCAAATCGACTAATAAATTATTGTGACACATTTATTAATATGCCACTATATTAGTTTATAGAGACATGAGACTTTACTCAACAAATTTGACAGTAAAATGAAAAATCTCTATATATTTGATATATCATGAACACATTTAAACGAGATAAAAGTTTTTGTCACGATTTTTCAGTGACATAATTAGTTAGCCTCATGTGTTTTTACGCATCACAATAACACAATTGTTATGAAATAGAATAATTTTCCTTTTTTTTAAAAAAAAATAAAAACTGATGACCCAAAGTTAAAATTTTTGAAAAGCAATTAATTCCTCAAGAAATAGGCCTGTAGTAACTAGGTTAAGAATAAAATAATTAATTGGGTCATACCCCTGCCTCTCTTTTCCATGAAAAGGTGAAAAAAAAAGAAAGAAAGAAAATAGTGCACACGCCAGTATTGATAATTATCATCACTGATGACGTTCTATTTCATAATCATTAATAAGTTACACTGCTTAAATCATAAATATTGTCTACTTTGAACTTTGAATCAATATCATAATAAGCATAATTAAAAACTGTCAGCAATAATACAAGTTCAAATGGCCTATCAACAAACTAAGCTATTTGTCATAAATAGATTTGCAAACCTTAATACTTGTTGGAAAATTAATTAATAATTAACCTTTGATAATCCAATTATAATGAATTTTGTTATTTATGGTGCAGCAATGAAACGTGGGATGGTCCAAGTTACAGGTGGTTTTGTTTCTTCTTTAGGTTTGGGTATCCTATAATTTAATGAGAGACACAATCCACAAGGATGCATCCTCACGTCCCGGACAAGTTATTTAAGTTGATAATACGATAATAAAAAATTTAAAAGTTTATGATTAATAAGATATAAATATTAAACTCAATATATGATCATATAAGTTGACAATATAGTATGAACTGTGAGTACAAAATATGCCCGCTCGTCTGCATACCTCAATTTTGTGGACTCTTGATGATGTTTTAAGAAAAGCACCTACAGAGAAATGAAGGAGGTAGACTTTTTTGGAGAGAGTATTTTGAAAAAAACGGGGACTCATATAAATAAATTTTCTAGAGAAGTGCAGGAGATAGATTTTTCGGAAAGATTATTTTGGAGAAAACGGGGATCCCACATAAATATATATATATATATATATATTTTAAAGGATAGAGTTTTAATTCAATAAAAAGCATAATCACACCCAAATAAGAAATTAGAGTCCATCCACATATAAATGCATATTCTATCATGATTTAAAAATTCAACCCTTTCTTAACATTGATAGTCACTAATTGGAACCTGAAACATATTTGCGCATAAATTTCTATCTAATTATGTACATTTGATTGACTTTTTCCTCCTGAAATTAGTGTTTGACACTAATAGGGTGTTTGTGCTCTGTAAGAGTTTTACTTTATGAAAATGTAAAAAGTTATGGGAAAAATAATTATAGAGGAAGTTGCAGTGAAATTTCAGAGTATTTGAAGATAGAAATTAAAAGTACAAAAGAGCGAAGATGAAAATTAAAAGTACAAAAAAAACTTCAAAAATTAAATCAAGATAACTGTTAAAATCTAACCTTTTTCTATTTAATTCTGGAAAATGGAAAGCAGAAGTAGTACATTTCAAACACTTTAAATAACTAAAGTTCAATCAAAAGTTAAACACTTTCTAAAAGTTGTTACAAACAGTGCCTAAGTATTTACTAACCCGTGCGTGCACACAAACCAGTAAAAATGTAATATTCTTTTTCAAAAGTACAATAATATGTTCAAAATCCTTACAAATTAAAGATCAATTTATTTTAGGAGTAACTTCATGTGTCCCACCAATAAGTAATTCCAAAACATGCAATTAAACTTAGAAGCAAAGTTGAAATTCCCCACCCTCAAGTACCATCTTGAGTTTTCTGCAGTAACTTTCAAAGAAAGGCACAAAAACAGTGCAATGTACCTCCCCCATAATCTCATAACCAATCCATTCCAATCAATATGTATAGGAAAAAATTTAAGTAGAGGTGTCCCCCCAAATAGTACATGGTACAATCCCTAAGTAAATGTATGCTTGACAACAAACCCATAGTACAATTGATCATTAAAAGTGAGGGGACCATATACTAGACAAAGCTGCAGAATACTACAAGCTTTTATTTGCTATATTATGGGGTGGCATAGTTCATGCTTGGGGACTTCCATGTAGTGGCTATGCAACAAAAATAAATTAGGTTTCCAAAGTGGAGCTCATGAAACACATGTCATAAACTCAAAAATATGGTTGGGATGCAATTTGTGAAGGTGACAAAAAATCAAAGTTTGAAAGTATGATATGTTTGAGCATGTATGCATGGATCACACATCAATGGATAGCGAAGTCTTGACTAGAATTTTGTATATGGATCATTAATTTATATGTTAATTTTTTCCTCAATAATTAAAAAGTGCAACATGTTTGAATCTGGTTTAGGTTTGGGGCGGTGGAGGAATTTGATTGGGAAAATGCAACTCTGGTTGTAACCTATATAATGAAATTAATTTCGCTGGGAGTGAGATTTAAAGAAATCTTAAGTTTTCCTTTTTTTCTTTCTTTAGTATTATATGGATCGAGGATCATGATTGGGGCCAATCTGGCTACTTGATTACTTTTGTTGGCCACGATCATTGCAATTACCCCATATGTCTTTAAATAGTTACTCTTAAAGTGATTGTAATTGAACGTATGAAGTTAGTCATGAAAAAATGCAAATTCATTGGTTAATAATTGAAGTTAGTCTCTATACTCTACTTGATTTCTCTACCTTGACAAACAACAACAACAAAGAAAAGGTATTAAACACATGCTCACAATGAGTGAAATAGTATCATTTGTGCTGGCATTTATGAGTGTGATATTTGTTTCATATCTTAATCTTAACTCAATAGCAATAAATAGTCAAACAAAGGATAACCTCTTCAAATATGCACATTGCAATATACACATTGGCATGAGGTATATAATTTTTGGATCATGAATATGACTTTAAAAAAATTTGTATGCCAAAATGGCTTGGGGACAATAACATGTGAACATTTGCAGGTGAGCTGCACTTGCACTATTTGATCAAAGATATTATGTTAGCTAAGAGGGGCCATAATGTCCTCTCAAAATCATAATGGGTCTAACAAGGGATGTAAACCAGGTGTATGAGATGAACCATGTTGTGCTTGCCCTTTTTTCTCTTTTTCTTCCCTTTTTCTTTGTTTGGATGCTTACACCTTTTGTGAATTATAAGGCTGTTTTGAGTGTTGTATCATCTTTGTTTTGTGGGCTTGGGCCTTTGGAGCGTTTTATTTAGGGGTCACAAAGGAGTAAGTCCGGTTTGAGTTTGAGTTAGGTATGAATTAGTTGGGTTTTAAATGGCTTAAATCTAAGTTGTGATGGATGGGATCTAGATGCGTCCAATGCAGGAAAAGGAAAGAAAAATAAAAGGCAAAATTATTCATCTTTTAGAGTTGAAGTATTTAATTTAAAAAATAGTAGTAATAAGGCATATATTTTTCAAATAGTTGTGTAGTATTTCGATTCAAATAAAGTAAAATTAATGTAGCACTTAATACATTTTTATCATTATTTAATAATATATTATTTTAAATATCTGTGAGGTTATAGTAATTTTCCATATTCATGTTATTTTGATCATCTAGAGAATGTTATTCATAATTTTTTTATGCTTATGTATTCTTTCTATATTTTACGAGTGCTCTAGTATTTTGTAAGTTTTCATACTTCATTTTAACTACTTTAGGGTGTTTTACATTATATATATACCATATAGTTCTTTAGAGCTATTTTAATAATTTGTTTTTTAATTTTTATGTATTATTTTTAGTCGTTGAAGGACATAATATTATTATATATTTTGTAACTCCTTATTAAGTATTGAAATTATTTTACATGCTTAAATTTATTTTTTATTTTTTATCTTTTAATGGACCTTCAAGGTTATTTGTACTTTTTGTCATTTACCTATATTTTACATGTTTTCTAATTTAATACATTTAGGGATTTGAGGGTGAAGAAGAAGTACAATTTTGATTCTTTCACATTACATTTTTAAGTTTTCCTGTTCTATGGCGCCCATTTTAAATCCATTTGAATTCATTTTGGACTGCATATAAACAAAATGCCTGAATTCA
>JACFYI010003452.1:68122-80161 GCA_014898755.1 Handroanthus guayacan | reverse complement strand
CTATGCATTTCTTTGACTATAGATATTCCCCTGAAATAAATTATTTGGAATGAATGGGGGAAATATGAAACCACAATATACATAAGAAATAGGATTAGGTTCAATTAGGAACTATTAACTTGCCTTGGATATATGCACACCCAGATTTCGATGAATGCCAGAGCATTCGATACATATAAGGATGCCAAGATTCAAGGAAGCCCAATCTGGTTCAGGCGCACCACAGTCAGCACATTTATCATTTCCAGGCAGCTTCTTCAATGCATCAATTGGCTTCTCATTTTTCAAACTGCTTTGGAGCTGCACCGAACTTCTGCTTGCTCGCATTATATTTCTATTTGAGATATCCTTTTCTGATGTATATTCTTGGATGGTCTTTAGATCATGATCAGGACTTCCAATGGAACTACTTTCACTAACCGGACTAAAACAGAACTGCCGAATTACAAATGAACACAATCACAAACAAGGACAAGGACAAAAAGGGGAAAAAAGAGGTTAACAATCAACTTCTTTACTTATTGTTTACCCTCTCAGGTGCTTGTGAACTCAGCAAGGAAGTAATAACTCCAGTTATTTTTTCAATCCAGTCCATTTGATCTGCTGCACTTTCTGCCTGCATCAGCAAAAAATTTTTGTATACCAAACATTTTGTCCATAGAGATTCTACTGCTACCAGAAAGTATGACAGAAGAATAACCCACCTCCACCGCCAATTTTATAATGAAAGATAAAATATTCGAAACATCTGGTGCACAAACTGTTACCTGTAAAGTATAGTTTTTTGTAGGTGAAATAATCCTGAAGCAAAATCTCAGATCCGACTGCTCCGCATCAACTTTTATTGTCGATGTAAGCAGGTTCACTGTGTGACGTGCAACAGATTTTTCATCGTGCACACCACCATGGTAATGAGATGATAGCCACCGACTCAACAGCCCTGAACCCGGTTCAGAGGGAGAACTTCTGTGCATGGGAATCTGACTGCTAGTTCCATGGAACTAAGTGCTTGATGAATTAGTTAACGAACCAGGATTTCATATGAAAGATATAGCATCTATGATACATAATGTATGTAGCATTCAATTTGTTTCTTATTCCATCACTTACTGTTGGCCTGCTCCATTGCTTGCGATAATAGTACAGCATTCCCCGACTATCAAGAACAAAAAATCTTCTCTTCCAGTCACCTCTCAAATTGGAAGAACGTTTAGAAAGATATCCTTGTTTAATGGTTTGTACCTAAACTATTGAAAGTCCTAGTTACATAATTAAACACCTGAAAATTATGGTGCCCCATTATGTGAAACATAGTTAAAAATCTAATGTGTTGTCTTAGGCATACCTTTCCCTCAGCAGTGGAATGCATAACTGCCTCAATCAATTTATGAGAACTTCTGGGAAAAGGTTGTGAAGCATCTCCATTTGGAGAACCATGAGGTCCACTGAAGGACCGTCTACTCTCTTGATCAACCTGCCTTAGATACTCTTGCATCCGTTCATTGAGAGCTGACTGTTCATAGTTGGAGTTTTGTCTTGCCTGTTGTGCATAAGCCAAGACCTAGTAGATCAAAGATGGAATAGTTTAAGGGTGATAGTCAAATTGAGATCATCATATTATTTATTTATGTTCAGTTAAATCAAGATCTTTGCATTAGAGCGGTTAAAATCTCCACAGAAGTGAAAAATGATATCCACGTAAGTACAAGGTAAACCAATTTATATTTCCATGATTATCTGTGAGAATGACTCAGTATAATGGAAGTCAATGTATTTCAAAGAGCATCGTTATGGCTCTCAAATACTGTATCAGCCAGTCAAATTTCACCACTGCAGATAGCTGTATCATAAATTTTTCTGGAAGCATAGTCCTCAAAGAAAGAAAAGGATGATGCAGAAGCTTATCAAGAACCTACATGCATTTAAAATTTCCCCCCAAAAAGAATGTGACGCTGGACACATGGAATTCTCTCATAAGCCTCTGATGATGGTTTTCATGGTGAGCTTGGTTTTTCTACAGCTGGTTTGGGCTAGATTCGAACCCCAGGTAACCATTATGCTGTTCATGTTCATTTTAGAGGATTATTAATGTAAAATAGTATTTCTCATTCTCTCCATCGGAAATTAACTGGGAATTAAGTTCAACCTTATCAATAAAGATGTCAGAACTCAGATAACTATGTAGTTTCATGGTAGGAGTGATGCTTTCTCCAATACATGAAAACCACTCTTCTCTACATTTCATTTGCCATCCCTTTATTTAAATATGTCCTACGAAGTAAAAACTCTTAGAAAATACTTATTGTTCAGGACAAATAAGAAAATAATATTTTAATGCACTACAGGGCAACTAAAAGTAACATAAAATATGTAAAATAAGAACCTGATTAATATATGGTTCCATTTGACGCAATAGCTCGTAGCCCTGGCATAATAGGGAACTTCAAATCATCATTTAAGCAACAACACAAAACACAATAAACCAATATGAGATCTTAATCATACAACAAACCTGTTTGAAATAACGAAGATGAGCATCCATTGTGTTGCCAACAGCCTCTAGAAACTCAAACCTCTTCTTTGCCTCAACAGCAGAGAGAGCACCAACCTGAAGTATCGAAGAGGAACTCCAAGAATTCAACATGTTGTCATTTTCCAAACTGAATAATTCAATGATATCATGAATCCAATGGCTATAAAGAGAGTAACAGACCAGATTAAACCGTGCTTGCTCAAAAGTTGATCTTGCATTGTAAAGTTCCTGGAACGTCTCTCTACCAAATTAGAATTTAACAATTGACGGTTACCCATGACAACTATCTGAACAGTTACAGCCACTTGAGAAACATACATTCAATGTATGAAGTAAAAGTGGTTATATACCTCCTCTAGGGCACTAGCTATGTCCAGCCTAGCACTTTTCCTCAATGATAGAAACTTTTCACGGACCTGGAATGCAATTGTTAATTAGTCCAGCAAGTTTATTTGGGCAGCATGCTTTATGAATTTGAACCGACAGTGTATCAAAGAAATACAAGAAAACTCTCTTTACTCACAGTTCCAGGGTTTGAAGGAGTATAAATAAATGAGCCCTTTTGTAGATGTGATAAATTGGAAAATTTTTCTATACTGATAGTTCTAGGGTAGAAGGGAGGCCTATAATGAAAGATTCAATTTTTGGATGTAATATATTTATAACTCCTCAGTCCTGCCCTATATGATCTATTAGTAGGAAGCACGTGTTATTTCAATAAGCACATTTTTCACAATTTTCAGTATTGGAGATTCACAGCTCTTTCGACAGATGGAAATCAACTTGCATGTATGCAATTATTTACTTCAAGCAAGGATATGCATGTGAGCATCTCCTACAAAGGCTGCTAGTAAGAATAGAAAAAAAGCTCCTATAAACTAATTCCAGTGATACATGGACTTGCAAACAGTTTATCTATAAGATCAGTGCATCTGCGGTAGTTTATTCAGATGTTTCCTTAAATATTTTACCCCGTTTTAGTCTTTCACCACTGACTTTATCATATATTTGAGTTGTATGATATTTAGATCATCATTGAGATTACGAATATTTGGTGGCATAACTTAGGCCACCCACACTGTCTGGATGAGGCTAAACAATGATCAAAATAAATCGTTATGATAGGAAGGCAGAAAAAGATATAGAGTCAACGCACAAATATCAACAATATCACTTCCGAACTATTGATGTGTCATCCGTACCTGGTCATAAATAACACTAGCTTTGTCAAAGCGCTTGTGGGCTTCCTGCGTATTGTCACAATTTCATAATGTGAGATACATAATCCTTTGACTTAAAAAAGAGATGGGACATACAGATAAGAAGGTGAAATTGCACAAATGACAGAGGAGTCTTAAACGTGTTTGCTATGCATTCCCTCAAACTCAAATCACATGAAGCAGATGTTTTAACCATTTAACTGAAATTTTCCTGATTTCTTACCATCAGTTTACTACAGTTTAGTATTTTTCTTCCACATATGTTTGGTCAGAGATCTGCTTAACAAAGAAAAGGCTAGCAATAGCATGCAAAATTTCCCAAATCTAGAGTTTAAAAATGTGAATTTCTCGGTTTCTTTTAGGTTTTCTCAGTTTATCAGCAAGTCAGTAAATAGTAGAAAATCCATTTTCCCACATTTACAAAGTGAACTGCTACAGATTTGTCTTCATTGCTAGTTCACAACCAAACTGAAAGTATAAATAATTCATTCATCCATAAACATTTTTGAAAATGCAAAAAACAATGGTGTACATCTTAAGATTATCCCAATTTCTATTGTTCATCTATAAAATAAAATAAAAAATTAGAAAAAGAAAAGAAAAGTGAGGGGAAAAAAAAAGGCTAGATTTTTACTATTCATTTTTCTCTTGGCATCTTTCCATTCTATTCTTACCCACCTTTAGCTATAAAATGTCGTTGAAAATAGCATATATAGGCACAATTTGGCAGTTGGTGTTGAAAGTTTGTAAAAATGTCACCTTGAGACTACGTGAACTAAGATCGATATATGTAAAGCATCAAAATATTTTCTATCTCGTATGACCAAGCTTCATCCCTGTTAGAATCCCACATCAGTGAACTGTATAGATAATGCTTTCCTTCTATGATCTTGGATAATCTTCACTTCTTGAGCTAGCTTTTGGGTTGAGTTAGGTCTAAGGTCCATTTTCAATATGATATCAGAGCCAAAGCCAAACTCATCTCAGATGTTGGGCTAGCCCTGGATGTGTGGGGTGTGTTAAAATCCTATATCAGTAAAGTGTTGGGGCAGTGACTCCTTATGAAGTCTTAGAGAATCCTAACGCCTTGAGCTAGCTTTTGGGATGAGTTAGGCCCAAGGTCCACTATCAACAATCCCAAATCTCAAATGAATATGAAACTTCAACCCTTCTATATTTTGCTCCACTTCATTGGTAGCTTATGTTGCAACTTACGGAAAACTCTCTTTATTCACCTCTCCTAGATATTCCCAAGTTCAAAATCTTCAAGAATAAAATCTATACACTGTAAAAAGTTTCCAAAATCAAGATATTAATGCACCTCTTCAAGAAGAAAATTCAAATATGTGTGCTGATATAGAATTCTAGTTTGACCTTTCAAAGTCACTTTTGAGCTTCTCCATTGTTGCTTTCTCTTGGTCATATGATCTTAATTCAAACCTATCGAGTTCCAAGTACTTGATTTCAACATAATACATAAATCTTCTCAAGAAAACTCTGCAATAGTACGTTAGGAGTCCAGTTTTGTCTTTGGAGGTAAAAAGTCTTTATTCCAATTTAAAAAAAAAAAAAAATTCTCCCAAATGTCACACACCAAGCCATGGAGAAGGGGCCAACAATTGGCACTCGAGCATAATGAGTCCCACCAACAAGCTAATCATTACTTCCCAAAAATGGTTAATTCAAGTTACAAGATAAATTCTTTGTATCTATTAATAATTCTCACAACTCCACCATAGGACACTATAATCATGTCGTACTAGTAATTCCCCCATGCTTCTTCTATGGTACAAGACCACCCACACGCATCAATTTGTACTCCTCACGTCAATAGCATTCTATCGGTTAACTTTAGTACCATTGTCACTCCTTAGCTTGACATAGGTGGTTCCTACCTCCAGCAACTATTTTGTACTCATACTAAGTTTGCGAAAATGGTTGCTCAAGTTGCTAAAAAAGTCTATTATATCTAATCTATTTTATCTTATAAATAAGGTAGTATCATCCAAAATCTCAATATATGGATACAGTTCATAGATTGTACCATCACTGAAAGAGCGACAACATTACCTCATTTTGCACAAAATCAAGGGAAAACATGATCAACTTATAAAATAGGCTAAAGAATCTTTGTGCAACCATTAGACATTCCTTTCAGTCTAAAGCTTGGATACAATTTTATGCTGCACAAAGTAGATTTTGAGGATAATTCTCAAATCCAATTGCATGATGAGACTGAAGCATGGCAAAGGGTATCAAAATTATAAGTGAGTTGCATGACATAAACTAACTGCTATAAGTGATATAGTGTTACGGCGCCACCTCTTAAATCCACCAGACAGATGCGGCGGAATGACCTTCGAAGCACATAGGAGTTAAATTTAGGATTTTCCTGCCAACTAATCTTGAAATATGTCATTTCATGACATACACATCGCATTCTAAAGTAGGACCAACTAGTAAGTTTAAGATAGGCTGCTATGAGGAGGACCTCAAACAAGACTTTATCCAATAGCCCGTGTTAGCAACTACGTTAAGAAGCTCATTACACCCACCTAGAGCTATATAAAATTTCCTCTCAACCTAATGGGACATCACAAATAACCCTCATCGAAAATGCAAAGCCTTAAATCTAAAACCGCCAAATGTGTATCCCTCAAACTTGGCCCATGTTAACAACATATGCCCTTCCTCGAGCCCATGAGTTCGAAAAATGCAAGAATTGCCTCTAAACCTACCAAGTGCACTACAACCTGAAACTAGGTTCTGAGCACTGGTCTAAAAGCAATACCCTATTGTTGTAGAGGTATCCGTTTCGGTATAATGTGGATAATGTGGTATCAACATCCTTCATCCAGTATGTGATTTTCTCATGAAGACACGCCCTAGCCCATGATCACCGTCCAGGGGTCTATTTGTATGCATTTGAGAGATGACTCCCTCAATGTTTGCACTTTGTCCGACGGCATCAAAAGGTGGCCCCTCTAAGCATAGCAACTGTACCGAGTAACACCAATTTCGATATTTAAAATAAAGACCAAGTCTAATACCTTTTGGGACAGCATGCATCCCACGAGCCCATTGACACAAGAATTGCCTTAATCACATTGAATGCAACATGAAATAGGTAAAAACCACTTACTGAAACAGGACATCCAATGGTTGCGTGAGTTTTTAACCCAGCTTCTTTTGCATTTGCCATCTTATTTCATGTAGAATTAGAAAAGATGCTATTAACAATTCGAAAAGTCCAATTCTAAGCATTAAACACACTGAAGTGTATTAATTTCGGATTCCCATGCTATGAAGGCAATGGAATAACTTAAATAAATTTTAAATTTGAAACAAGATTTTTGGTTTTGGAAGAATGGTAGGTAGAGAACAAATAACTAGAGTGAAATTCAAAATATGAAAGAGAACTTCAGTTTGGAGGAATGATAACATACAAACTGTTCAGATTTTAAACATAAATTGCAGTGTCTTGACATATGCACAACTACTTCAAATCATTATAGTACGGATTGAACGTTAAAAGTAAAAATTCGTCAGTTTAGTTGAGAGTTTTCCAATCGCCGATATGCACTGGAACACAAGGCATAAATTAAAATTTGAGAATTACTGAAACATAAACAAATGAACAGAAATACTATGTAAAATACCTTGACATCTTGAAGATCAACATTAGCAAAGTGTATAAGTTTGTCATTCAGCATGTGCTCTACCTAAGGGATACAAGTAAAGAATGTCAGTACAAAGAAGCCACTATGATGACAAATGCTGATGTTAAAAGAGTTCAAATCAGATCCAAATATTTTAAGCAGAAAAACAAACATAAATCCTGTGATCTCATGCAACTATGGTTATATGATGGCGGGACAAGATTGCTGAAGACAACAGCAATTTGCTGAAAGTTTAATTTGCACAGGCCAGAGGTATAAATGCATAATTGCAGTCTGATGCCCTCATAAATGAGTATTATGCAATGCTCTGTCATAAGATGTTACTAAAAATAGTGTTGGAGTCAATGAATAATGATCAAGCTATTATAAAATGTCAGAAGACACAGCAACAGGCAATAATGTGACAGAGGGAAAAGTTTCCACCTGTGACCGAAGAATTTCCTTGTAAGTTCCAATTTCTCTCAATGCAATTGCAAATTTTGCCATATCAGGTCCTGCAAACACATATGACTTAACCAGCATTACACCAAAAATTAAGAAACAAAAAAAAAGAAAATAACTGTCCCCCATTTAATTATTTTGCTGCTCTGATCTAAAAACTTGTGCTACACAAAGTCTTGTGTTGCTCATACTTACAGAGTTAAGACCGCTAAATAGTCGTGTCCAACTATTTCATACGATATTAGCATCTTGCTACAAAGAAGGTTTGGACTGCTCCTATTCAATATAGACCTAGCTAAAACTGCCTCTTTCAAATCCATAAAGTCCACATCAAAAGCTGAGCCTAGCTCGGAGATCAAAAATCCCTAACCTGCATCTACATTTAGACCCTCTCAAAAGGTTTCGTTCTTATACCAAGTTAAACCAAATTGTGGCTCAATGGAATTTCAAACGTTTTAGGGCAAGAATATTTTCTCTCGTAAAATGGGAGATATTACTTCCATAAGAACTTTTACTGTTCATTGTTCTTCAGGCTTCAGCAGCATTTTTCTAAGGTATTCTATGCCGATCATGTTTCCAAGCAGAACATGAAGACAAGCTAAAAGTTTGGCAATCAATTAGCTGAAGCTCTGGACAAATCTCTAACATATCCTGTGCTATTGCAAGTATGTTTCTGGCACCCACGCATATGTTCAAGGCTTTACAACTCCATCTTTTGTGGGTGGGGGAAGCTGATGAACTTCACTAGCCAGTTCATGGGTTGAGATGGAAGAGAATGAACATATCTTCAGATAATCATGTATACCTCCGAATGCCACAGATACAGGATCATTATGTCCTCCTGCAAAAGTTTCAAGGGCACTCGCAAAAGCAATGTCTCTATCATATGCTTCTCCAAGCCCGTCTCTGTGAACGAAAAACCAAAATTAAAGAGAGAGCTAACGATGTGTCTTGCAATGAAGAAACTAAAATTAAATTTTCATCATCATGGACAAGCCAATGACAATTTGGAGAACCAAGAAAAATATAAGTGGAAAGAACACACATCATATCACCATATTCTCTGGAAGAAATATAAAAGCAGAGAAAGCAAAATCATGAGCAAGCAAACCATTCATCCCTCGTTCATCAGCAACCAATCGCGGTTAACTAACACATTTTATGTTACCTACATGGTATAATTACATTCTTTCACTGAGATAGACAAAGAACAATATATGAGAAGTAGAAAAAGGGCCAAACATGGACGCTAAAAATAAGAGAATGGTTCAATACTTATTAGCCACAAGATAAGGACAACTAGACCAATATACTTGAAGCAAAGTTGGCATACTGCAGTTAAATATTGTGAAACCCCTTCAAGGAAAATTTGCAAAGAGGTCAAGGTAGAAAACTCTCCTAATACGGTATCAGCATAAAAATCATAACATTTTTATCGAAGGACTTCTTCACATCTAAAACCTTTGAATTTGTTATTGTGTGGCTGCTGGAGATATGTGCCCACAGTATCAGGCCTGACATCTAGGGGACACCAGCTGTGCATAACTACCTAGAGCCTGAACTAAATCAAAGGAAAGAAATCAAGATGCAGGAATGAATGACGGATGGATGACACTGTGGCGTCCTTCAAAATTGCATATCATTCTTGTTTCTTGTCCCATACCCGCGCCGGACAGAAGGCAGTAGCATCTCTGATGTTTCCACTAAATAGGAAATCTAATAGCAACAATATTCACGAGCACACAGATGTTAAGCCTCACTATTTTAGACGCTTCTTGACAATAATTGGGATCAACCCCTTTGCCCCTCATTCTTCGAGAATCAGAAAGGTTCTTTTCAAGTTTGAATTAAGTTCATTTGGAATCTAGATTCTTCTATTTCCTTTTTATTTAATACTAGTTTCTGTCTCCCTCCCTCCCTCCCTCTCCCTCTCTCTCTCTCTTTTTATTTTTTATTTATTTTTTTTACGTCATTGCCTAAGTCCCACAGGTTCAATCCTGTAGAATTAGACCATAGAACAAATGGTATGAACTAGGAACACCTATAGTTCTTTTGTAGTTCATATTTACATAGAAGATATCACTTTATCCATTGGGCATCCATCTATACAAGAGATACATGTGTTTATACATGTACGGTACATGCATATAAAAACATACACACAACAGAATCGTATGTCAGAAATATTTGCAACCTATAATATGTTAAAACTACAAAAACAATTTCAGCACCACATACTTCTACTCATCTAAGTTTCTGATAGAATTAGATCCGGTAGTCATCTGCTTGTCAGCCAAATCTCTAATCCAAAGGAATATGAGATTAAATTCTCTTGCTGACAAGCCAATGATCACCAATTACCTTCTACAAGTAGCTATGTTTGTTGGATCCCTAGAAAATATAGAGTGCAAGAAAATATCTTGTCATTCAGCACATGGACAATTCAGCACCCAGGACAAGATATAGAGCATAAAAAACCAAGGATTTATTTAAAAAACTAGAAGGTTCTTGGGCATGTTAAATACAGTGAAGAAAAAACACACGATGCATCTAAGATATTGTAAAAATTTGGTATCTAAGTAGTGCAAAAAGAGTAAGTGATGCATTACAAAAGCACAGTGTAGTACTTACGTGTACTTTCGACATCCTTTGTGAAACTTAAGACTTTTGTCTCGTAATGTCTCGGCACTCTCTTCCATCAACTGGATCTGCTTTGTCAACCAAGTTGATGAGTGTTAATCAAGTTGACATAAATTATGCATGTGATGTGCTTTTATTGAGCTTGGAAACTTCAATGGCAAATATAAGAGATGACCCCAGGAGATATTAGTAACAATGAATATAAATAGTAGCCATTTCTGTGGGGATAATTAATATACTCCTTCAACAATGGGCAGAATATAGAAAAACTACTTTTTCATACTGTAATTACACTGACGCCCTATTACCACCCAATTACTGATATTTTCATTACATATCACCCCATGGGAAAATTCTAGTTCAGAAAGGTTAGCGTGATGTAAAATATGTGTTTAGTTGACAAATTTACCACTGACATCCTAGTTTAGGGTTTAGACTAATTTTTAAACAAACATGTCCTTATGACATATGCATGAGGAAAGCAACTATGTGTCTGTTATTACCAAATATCCAAGAAGTTACGAGTGTCAAGATGATCTACTTTTCTTTCAGCTGTCCTTCTTTCCTTTTTCAGATTTTCATGTTTTATTTTTAATTTTTTTATTTATTAACTTCATTTTTTTTTTCCTTTTTAAATGTAATCTAACTTTTAACTTTACTTTTTAACCTATCAAAAAATTCATAATTTTTAACTAATTAAACAATTAATAATTAATTTTTTAAATAATTAAGAATTCTTTAACTAATCAAACATCATTTTAACTTCAACATTTAACTAATCAATTAATAATTAATTATTGACTAAAGAAATAACGTAACTACGATAACATATATAACTAATCAAGTAAAGAAATTGGAAGGAATAAGAAATTAAATATATAACTTATTTTCCTCTTTTTCTTTGTACTTTGTTTTCTCTTGTCCTTAACCAAGCTGCCAAGCAGACAGAAAACCCCCAGATAGCTCATGCATCACCTAGGAGTACCCCCACCCCCCAAAACCATGCCCCTCCAATCCCATACTACAAGAATTCAATCCTACCCCATGCCCCACCACCTCCACACGGAGTCCGATCACCAGTACCAACCCTTCAGTTGAGGGATATATATTTGACCTATTGTTTCATCTTTTTATTTTAAAAATATGAATATCTAGAAAACAATAAATAAAATGTCAAAGTTCAATCTTTTTGTCTTACAATTTCTGAAAAATAGATATTGAAATGCCAAATAAAATAATATAAGATATAGGTAATTTTAGAAACAAATAATACAGGCTAGATGTAGCCAAGTGGATCAAAGCAATGGATTGTGAATCCACCATTCACATATTCAATAGTTATCTTTCGCACATGACTAAAAGAAAGGGATATTTTAAGCAAACATATCACAACTTACTCCTTTCTTGTTTCTATTGGAAAATGAAGAAAATAAATTCTATTCTCTAACATATTTACTACGGCAGAAACAATCAAATTGAAATAACCTCTATATTTATTTCCTTTTCTACTTTTTCCTCCAATTGT
>JACFYI010003452.1:50396-63074 GCA_014898755.1 Handroanthus guayacan | reverse complement strand
TCTGATTCTCGAGGAGCAACAACTTGACCAACTATGAAATCATATCGATCTTTCTCCTTTACAATTAGATCCAGCCTTTTTCTTAGTCCCTTTATCTTCACAGCAATATCACGACGAGCTGCAACTTTCTTGAAGCATAAACAAGAACTTGGGATAAAAGAACGTACCTTCGGCCTAGGCCCAACAAAATTCTCAGACCCTTCGATCTGAAGTTTGAGAATTGCATAGTTCCATTTATCCAGCACGTCCTCCACTTCATAAGATATGCCTTCTAGCATGTTCAGCCAGTTCTGGATGTCTTTGTCCTCGAACCCTCTCTTTTCTGCGTTTTCCAACACCTTCCTAATGGCAGTCAACTCAGATGAGAGAGAGAGTACCTCTTTTTTCACTCCTTTTATCAAACTGATCTCTTCTCCAATCTTTCCCAGCGCAATGTCTGCCAATCTTTCCAGCGCAATGGAAACAATAGCATCTGCCATGGTTGCTTTTGAAGATGTTTGATTAACTCTCAATGTTGAAGAAAGTAGAAATAACAGGAGCAGAGCAATTGCAAGATATGCCAACTATGTGTTTATTAGTGAACAAACATCTTTATTGATTTTTTAACTAAGATGGAATAAAATATCATTTACCAATTGACTTATACAACATTTCTCCTATAATCCAGCTGTACAAGACACGATTACCACACGGCATTAGGTAGGATTTATATTGGAACTCGTTTTGAACCCATGCGCTGCTGGCGATTTAATTTTTAAATTAATCTTTCCATTTAAATAAACTTATCAAAAGTAGTTATTCAAAGTAATGAATTTATAAGATAGAGTTTTATCACCTATAAAAATATTCTATTTATACTTTTAATTAAAATTTAAAATTGATAATTTTTTCATGTCAATTATCATGTATGAATAATAATTTTATCTCTAATTTAAGAGAATGTATGAACTTAATTAATATGTGTGTGTATATGTAAATAAAAAATAACAAATGATGTAATTAGATTAAATCGAATAACAAAATGACATAAACTATTGTATGTGAAGGTGATAACAATTAATATCCAATCATGTATGTATATATGCATCATAAAATCCCATATGAGTATAATAGACTATTAACAATTTTTTAAATTTAAGCTTATTATATGGAATCCCTTTATTAAAAATACTTAGTAACTTTACAAATTTGGAGAATAGAAGATATTAAAATATATTATATCAAATGGTAAATTTATAATTAATGAAGAACGGGTAAAATTAATTGGTAAAATACATAATTGATGAATATTTATTTTAACCTAATTAAGTTATCAAATAATCCAATATATTCACAAATTATCATATATATAAGAAATAATGGAATCAAATTGATATGAAATTATATACCATGACGTCCCTTAGCAATTTTACATGTTAAGAATTAATCAAATTGCTATGAAATTTTATCTTTTGTAATTTTTATATGAATATGCTGTCACCCCCCTCAAAGATAATGGATGAATTAAGTTAATGGAATATATATTTTAAGAATGAACAGTAAAATTGCAATTATGATGAAGGATGAAACCTGTAGGTGGATGTGAAAATACATTAAACGCGTGGATAAAATAAGAACGAAAGAAATCAAATTAATATTCAAAATAATTGCTGTATTCAATGATAAATATACATATCTCAAGATTGAAATGTCAAAATCTTCTTTAACAAACTCTCCCAATTCATAAAAATAATTAAAAATATTAGATACATATTAATATTCAGAAAATATAGGAAAACCTAATTAACCCCCTCAACGAATAATTGTATAGAGGAGTGAAAGATAATTAGAAGAGTAAATGTGTTTAGATGTTCAATGGAGTTTTAAAATTGGAAAAATAATCATGATAATTATAATCATAATTAAAAACTTAATCTAGTGCTAATTTTTTGGGATTAACATTATTTGTGATTGGGAATTGATATGAAAGGGTGCAAGTGATTTGAGAAAAATTGACTTTTATCAAATTGGAGAATTTATAATTTTAAAATAAATAATTATTTCGTTAATAAACATTATTACTTATGGGCGACAACTTGGTAAGAAGATTGGTTATAATTGATTACACATAATGAAATAACAGATATTCTCACAGATTCCGTTTTTCCTTGTTATCATGCCACGCACGTTGTCAAAAATTGCCTTGTAAGTGACTCATATTTCCATTTACTAATCCTATTGTAATTTAGAATTTGTTGGCCTATTTATTACTAATGGGGAAAATTAATTAGGGATTGTCATTGTTATTCATATAATTAATTAATTTTCTCTAATTTTATGAAATAATTCTAAAATAATTTCTAAAAATAAAGTTAATGCTCACGTGGGTGCTAAGGATGTAGTGATTTTTAGAACTTCTTATTTAGATATTTTTTCTTTTATTTATTTCTTACGTAAATGACAATTTTTTCCTTGGATGATATTGACGTAAGTCATTTTTCAGCAAAAAATTGCCGAAAAATTGACAAAGAACTAACGTGATACAAATTTATTAGTTTAGAGACCCTAAAGTTAAAAATAAAATATGAGGGACTAAAGTGAGAAAAATGAAAATTTTAGCGACTATTAGTGAAAATTGCTCTAATTATTATTTTATCAAAAAAAATATTAAAGTATTTTTAAATGAATTATATTTAATAACAAAAATTAATTTTAACTTCTTTAAAATAAAATTACGTAAATAATTACAGAAAATTATTTTAAAAAGTTATTTTAGAAAGAAAGCTTGGGTTAATTTCATTTGACTACCCTTCGAGATTAGGAAATTATCAACTACTACCAGATTGTTTAAAAATTATAAATTAACCCCCATAAGTTTGTGAAGTTACAAAATCGTCCATTCCGTTAGGCACAAAATGGAAATTTTACTTGAAAAATTGATGACGTCATCTTTTTATATTAAAAACCCTAGCGGAATCGATAACTTTGTAATTTTACAAATTTATGGGGGGTTAATTTGTGATTTTTAAACTTAGAATAGTAATTGGTAATTTCCTAATATCGGAGAGTAATCAAATGTAAGGGTAATCAAATGTAATTAATCTTAACGTATAATTATAAGGAGTAATATAAGGAGAGAAAAGACATGTATTTGGAAACAATATAATTATTAGTATTTAATAGTATCAATATAAATATGAAAAAGGATTGACATGGCAAAATAATAAAAAACTAATTTGTCCACCTTATAATTCACAAAGAAAAAAAATAAAATCATGGGTGGACTTTATTTTAAATAATATAATATGATATGATGATATGATTTGATGAGCGTACACACACAACCACAATACAGTGGCTTCAAAACATGCCCATCGTTAGGGGTGAGCACAGGACGGGACAAGCCGGGATTTTGCATGTCCCGGTCCCGTCCCGATTTTGATTCCGGACACAAGAATGTGTCCCAGTCCCGGTCCCGATTTTGACTTATCCCGATTTTGTCCCATCCCAAAAAAATCGAGATGGGACCGGGACTGGATCGGGACCTGGCTTATTAATTATGAGCTTTGAAAAAAAAAAAGAAGAAGAAGAAGAAGAATTAAGTCGTCAAACTAAAATTCGAAATCAAAATATTGAATTCTACATTTTTAATATATCCTACAAGGCATACAACAAAAATACATTTATTATTCCACAATAATAGAGCTCATAATTGTGTGATTTAAAAACATTGATTTACTGAATTTATTAAAATAAAGCCAGTCTCAACTCTTAATTACATATATATATATATATAATATGATGATGATGATGATGATAATAATAATAATAATAAGAATAATAATAATAAAGGGAAATTAGGTTCTGAGTTGAAAGATGAAATTGGGCTAAAGGGCTTTAATTTAAAGTTTAAATTGAGCTTAATTTTATTAAGAAAAAAGTGGACCAAATTACTTTTTTCATATCATATATTTTTCTATATAATAATAATAATAATAATAACAATAATAACAACAACAACAACTAATAAATAAATAATAAATAAAATTAATCGGGACGGAACGGGACGGTCCCGATTTTTTCACAGTTATTCCGGTCCCGTCCCGATTTTTAATCGGGATAATAATTTTTGTCCCGATCCCGTCCTGATGCTCAATCGGGACGGAATTTTTTCTCATTTTTTGGGTTGGGACAGACCGGGACGGCCGGGATGTCCCGTCCCATGCTCACCCCTACCCATCGTAACTGTGTGCAGGACTTAGAAAGCCACTTTTGACTTTACAGAAAGCTCGATTGAAATTCGGACTACTTTACAGAAAGCTACATTGGAATTCGCGCTTTCATTTTCTTCACATATGTACTTTTGCTTCTTTTTCTAAGAAAAAGCTAGAAAAAGAAAATGAAAAGAAGTGAAAGGCAAATGTATTACCCTTATATCATATGTGTGAATGCGCGTGGCTACAGTGCCACGCGAGTGGTTGGGTACTGTTTTACTTTTTTTTTTTGCTCTATTCCCTGTTAAACGGTGCCGTTATATGGTATTGGTGCATTAAAAGTTTGTACCTTGTGCTGTATTTGTGTTCAGTCATTTTGTCTTCTTTTTGCAGGATTTGTGGGGCCCACCACTTGGGAGAAGAAACGTGTTTTCCTATCTCTTTTTTTTGGGCTGAAGAAGATGGTGATAGTGGTGCAAAACAAAATTAATTGCTGTTTCTTTATCTGCGACTTTGGGTTTCGGACACTTTCATTTGTACAGTGGCTATAGTGTTGGGTTAGTGCCAACATTAGTTAGTTGGCTTGGTTTAGTTGCTATAGTTAGAATATTATTAACTAAGGTTAACCTTTGACTAGAGATAATTATTGCTAAGAGAAGGTTTGAGTTTTTGTTGTCTTCTTTGGTCTCAAATTTTCAGCTGTTCATGTCTTTCTATGTGGTTTGAAGGAGGAGAAAACCCTTCTCACTCTCTCATTTGTGTTTAAGCTAATTTGTATGTAATTTCTTAATTTTACTTTTTGGTTCTCTTCTTTATTTCACTTCTATCTCACTTATAATTATATATATTAATTGTTTGTACCTCATTCATTATAAATTCTATTGTGGTTTGCGGGTAGTTTGCGGGTTTGGGAGTCTGCAGATTTTTGTGCTTTCTGTTTTTCTTTTTCTTTTTTTTTCTTTTTCGGTTTAGCTATTGTATAATGGTATTATTATGTGTTGTATCAGATTTTTCTTTTCTTTTCTTTTCTTTTCTTTTTCCTTTTTGTATTGCTTGCTAAAAAAAAAACATGTATTTCGATTTCTATTGGTGGTTGTTTTCTCATATATTGTTGATACTATTTGAGTTAAGGTGGCGTAATGTGAATTTTGTTTTTATATTCTTTGATGTTTTCACCGTATGTTTCCATAATACCAGCAATTACTTAATACTAGCAATTACGGTGCTGAAAATATTAAATATTTTTTAATTATTGAATATTTTTACTTGTGTTTACTACGTAAAATAATATGATCGAAAACTAAATTTGGAGAAAATAAAGTTGTGAAGAAGAAAAACTATAATTGAAGAAAGGAATTGAATTGAATATAAAATTAAATATAAAAAAAGAAAAGTTAAAGAAAAATATTTATCTACTCTGTTATCATCTTTTGTACAATTTTTTCTTTTTTTAGTCCATTTACTTAATGACAGACCAAAATGACCACCTAAAATAATATTTATGTTTTATATATAATATAGTATAGATATATTTTGAAATTTTCCTATTGAAATATAAAATTTTAGATTTATGATGAATTAATAATTTTCTTTTTCTTTTCTTTTTTTAAGGTTTTCAGTTCTTTTTTTTATTGTTCAATTTTAGTTGAAATTCATCTCTTCATTGGAACAAGAAGAATCCATGAGAATGAAATATATATAGTGCATTACAATAGTTGAAATTCGCCTAAAATAATATTTATGCATAGATATATTTTGAAATTTTGCTATTGAAATATAAAATTTTAGATTTATGATGAATTAATAGTTTTCTTTGTTTTTTTTTCTTTTTTTTTTTTTTGTGTTCAATTTTAGTTGAAATTTGTCTTTCCACTAGAACAAGAAGAAGCCATGAGAACAAAATATATACAGTGCAATACAATAGTTGCATTCACATTAGGATAAATAAATTAATTGATACTTATTTTTGCAAAACCTTTCATGTTTATAGAGCAACTTTCGGGTATATGATTTAATACTCCTTCATAGCTTCTTTCAAGTTATCAACTTTTGCCAATAAGTCTTCCAATATTCACGTTATCAAATTTATTATCACTAGCGTAAGTTGTTGCAATTAGTGTGGCGCCACCAAACTGGGTGCGCTAACCTTTTCAATTAATGAAAATTATTATTGTAGTCCCAACAAAGTTTCTTTTTGTGTGATGAAATAATTGTTGTCTGTCCATTAGTTAACCAAGAATTGTTGTTATTCTTTGTTCATTAGTTAATTGTTTTTTGTACTTTGAAAATTGAGTTGACGTTTGTTTGCTTAATTTGGTCTGAAGTTGTGTTTAGTTTTATTAATGTGCTTTAGATTTATATGAATTTATTGATTTACTCGCATTTGTATGGGATTTCCACATAAGTTTAGAGGCTTTACCATAGCATACTTTTGAATTGATTGAAGAATTGAGTTTATGGGGCATTTATTAGCAGATTCAAAGCTTCCATGGAAAGTGGCGACGAGAAATGGAAATTGCGCAATGAGAAAAAGAGATTGGCGTATCGATCAATGGGAGAAGACGAGAAAGCTCAATTACTAGAGCAGCGTCGACAACAATATAAAAGGCGTGTTGCCGGTAGACAAAATGCAGTTATTTTGACAAATCGAGCTTCCGATGAATCCAGTAGTCAACCGGTACACTGCACAGTGGTGGACTGCCCCATGGAGGATTTTGTTTCTGCTTCAGCTACTTCTTCAAATTTTTCCATTCATGATGACCAAGGTAATGATACAGTTTGCTTAGACAATCAATTATGTGAAAACTTATATCATGATATGCCACAATGATTGAAAAAAATTTAATTCTATTTTATGTTACCATATTAATCATGAGATAGATAAGTGCATAGTATTAATAAAAATACTATTGTCTGCTACTTTGAAGTTGTTGACAGCATATTCACAAGTTCAAACCGCCAGCGCTCAATGAGAGGTCATTGTGTGGATCGATTTTCTAGGATGTCGAATGTGCCGGTCATTCCTTGGGAATTACCTCTGCTTTCTAGATGCAATTATTGCGGTGCATACAAGTTTCTGCGTGAACCTCCTAGCTTTTGTTGTTCTAAGGGTGAAATTTCATTGGCCCCACTCATTTGTAATTCAATTCTCTACCATCTCTTCACTTCTGATTGCTCACAAATTGGAAAACGCTTTCGAAGAAGAGTAAGGACTTACAACAATAATTTGGCTCTCACTTCCATTGGAATGAAAACTGATCCACAATATTCTTGGAATAATCAAGGAGTGTACACATTAAAAGTAAATGGGCAAGCTAAGTTACACATAAGTTGGAATCATTCAATGCGGCGACTGAACTACCTAGATGATTACAACTTTTTTTCTTAGATACATCTGATGATATAGGAGCAGAAACTTTAACTAGATATGATTTGGAACCTGATATTCTTGATCTACTTTTAAAAGCTCTTTCAAATAATCCTTACTTCAAAATTTTCAAACAGCTTCGATCATGAGAGAACTTGGAAAACCACAAAGTCGTTTTGCGGGCTAATCCTAATCTAGATCAAAAAATGCATAACCTTCCATCTGAACAACAAGTTGTTGCCATTTGGGATGAAACAACCGATGAACCTAATGATATGAGACGTGATATTAAAGTCTTTGATTTGAATAATAGGTCTCATGCTGTATTGTATCATTATGGTTGCTTTGATCCACTACAATATCCATTGTTATTCCCTAATGGGGAACCTGGATAGCATGCTGGGATTAGCTATTACCTCATACGTATGCAAGAAATGCTCAATGTCCAGGTCAAGATATAATAGTGCCAGGAATTGGCCAATCAGCCGAAGATGTGTTGCAGTTGGAAGAAGAAGGTGCGTGCTTATGACATCTAATATAATCAAATTTGTATCATGTACATTCTTCTAAACAAAATCGAACAACTTACATGACATTTAGAATATAAGAATTCTTCTGTTAACTTATTATTACAGTACATGCACGAAATAAAAAAAAAAAAAAAGAACGAATGTCTCTTGTCGGGAGTATGTGTGCTACTGCTGCCAAATAAAGGATGGTGATTTTAGTTGTATAATCCACTCTGGGAGATTGGGTCAGCAGTATGCTATTGATTCATACATTAAATTGGAGACACAACAGTTGTACTACTACAGAATGGAACAACAACAAATGGATGCAAGGACTGAGACACTACAAGGAATTGTTGATAGTTTAGCTATTGATGGGGTCAACGATCCAACAAAAATTGGGAGGCGTATTGTGCTCCCATCTTCTTTTATTGGTGATCCAAGAGATATGATGAAGCGCTATGTTAATGCAATGGCTTTAGTGCAAAGATTTGGGAATCCAGATCTTTTCATTACAATGACATGCAATCCGAAATGGAAAGAGATTCACAATCATTTATTGCCAACAGAAGAGCCACAGGATTTCCCTGATTTAGTAGCGTGAGTTTTTAAAGCTAAGCTTGAAGAATTTAAGGATGAAATCATTAAAAAATAGCTTTTGGAGAGGTAGCAGCATATGTTTATGTAGTAGAATATCAAAAGAGTGGGCTACCTCATGCTCATTGGCTAATCATTTTAAAACAACATCATAAGCTTTCTTCACCAGCATTATATGACAAAATAATTTGTGCGGAGCTGCCATCTAAATCTAATACATTATTATACAATTGCGTCAAATCTCATATGATGCATGGGCCTTGTGGATTTTATAATCCAAAAAATATATGCATGCGTGATGGTAAATGTAAAAATAAATACCCCAAGGATTTTTGTGATATCACTGCTCATGGTAGATCATCATACCCAGGTTATTGAAGGCGGAATGATGGAAGAAAGGTTTTTGTTAGGAATGCTTATTTAGATAATAGATTTGTCGTGCCTTATTGCCCTTATTTGCTAGCAAAATTTGATTGTCATATAAATGTAGAAGCTTGCTCAGATTTTAAACTTGTCAAATACTTATACAAATACATATACAAAGGCCACGATAGAATATCTTACAATATTGTAGGGGAATCTTTTGTGAATAATATTGATGAAATTAAAGAGTTTCAAAATGGGCGATGGATCTCTGCAGTGGAAGCTTATTGGCGAATATTTAGTTTTGAACTCACTGAGATGAATCCCCCAGTAATAGTATTGACCATTCACTTGCCTAACCAGCAATATGTAAGTTTTGGAAGACAAAGGCCATTAAATGAACTGCTGACAAACCCTTTTATGGGACGCATAATGTTAACAGAATTTTTTTTTATGAATAATCATGATCTTGATGCAAAGCAGTTGAATCTTTTGTATAGAGAATTTCCAAAGCATTTTGTGTAGGAACAAAAATATAGGAAATGGAAATTACGAAAAAAACTAATGGTAATTGGTAGAGTCGCTGTTGTGGATCCTTCTGAAGGCGAATGATATTTTCTCAAAATTCTTTTGGCAAATGTACGTGGTCCTAAGTCTTATAATGATCTTCTCACTGTTGATAATAAATTATATGATTCTTTTCGCTTGGCTGCATTGCAAAGAGGGCTTCTTGAATCAGATACATATGCTGAACATTGTCTTGAGGAAGCTGCTCATTTTAAAATGCCATGTAGTTTGAGGAAACTCTTTGCGATGAGAAGAAAACACTGCAAGAAATCGATGAGTTCCTTATGTGTATGGGTAAATCCATTCATGATTATTCACTTGTACCTCATTTTCAAAGATTAACTGAGGAAGAAAAGTTTACAAGAGAATTAGCTTATGAAAAAAGCATTCCAATTACGATGAATGATCTTTGTGCAATTTCCATGTTAAATAAAAAACAAAGAATAGTGTTTAATGATGTTATACGCAAAATCAATTTTAACGAATCTGGTGCATTCTTTGTTGATGGTCCTGGTGGTACAGGCAAAACATTTTTGTATAGAGCTTTGCTTGCATACGTGAGATCTAAAGCCCATATAGCTTTAGCCGTTGCTACATCTGGAGTTGCAGTTGCTCTTTTGCCTGGTGGACGTACAGCTCACTCTCGATTTAAATTGCCTATTGACCCTGAAGAAAGATTTGATGCTAAGATAAGCAAACAATCAAGTTTAGCCAAAATGATCCTCATTGCGAAACTCATTATTTGGGATGAAGCTTCAATGGCTAATCGAAAAATTATTGAGGCATTTGATGATTTGTTGAGAGATATAACTGACGAATGTAGCATTTTGTTCGGAGGTAAAGTTGTTGTTTTTGGAGCTGATTTTCGTCAAACTTTACCTATAGTACCTCATGCAACAAAAAATCAAATGGTAAATGCTAGTTTTGTTGCTTCTAATATCTGGCCATGCTTGAAGAAATATAAACTGGAAGAAAACATTCGAGCAAAAGAAGATCCTTCATTTACATCATTTTTATTAAGAGTAGGGAATGGCTTTGAACCTTATTTTTTTTTATGATAATATTCTTTTGCCTAATGCTATTGTTTTGCCATTTATTGATCAATTCTCTTCCATACAAGATTTGATAAACTTGTTTTTCCTTCTATTCATTCTTTCTCATATGATGCATATGATTTAGTTAATAGAGCAATATTAACTCCACAAAATGATTGTATGATTGAAATAAATAATATGCTCATTGAAAAACTCCCTGGAATTAGTAAGCAATATGTGAGTTACAATAAAGCTTCCAATCCACAAGAGCAAGGACAATATGAGGAATTCTTTAGCACTGTGTCATCAAGTAGCCTTCCTCCTCACATTCTTTTCTTGAAAAAAAATTGTCCTATTATGCTATTGAGAAATCTAAATCCTGTTGAAGGTCTTAGTAATGGTACCAGATTAATTTGCCGTAAATTAGCTGAAAATTTCATTGAGGCTGAAATAGCAACAGGTGATCACAAAGGAAAATGTGTTTTCATTCCACGAATACCATTAGAATGCACAGATAAACAGAAATGTCCCATTTCTTTTCGAAGATTTCAGTTTCCCATAAAGCCGTGCTTTGCAATGACCATAAACAAAGCTCAAGGACAAACTCTTGATTGTGTTGGCATATATCTGCAACAGCCTGTCTTTTCCCATGGCCAATTATACGTCGCTTTGTCGAGGGCACGTAGTGCAAATTCAGTTAAGGTTCTTATAGAACCTATATCTTCTGTTGATGATGGCCAGCATTATACAAAAAATATTGTATATCAAGAAGTTTATGATCTTATTGATAGAGGTTAATATCCATCTCATCAATTTCTTTATGGAGTGTTTATATCTTTGTTATTACTAAATTTTCTTAAAGTACTTTGCTCTAGAATATTATTAAAATTATAATTAGTTTAAATAAGTAAAAATATTGAAAATACTTTTGTCATTGCAGATTACAATCTAGATGCTGCAGAGATTGTTGCACATTAGAAATGTCACTGCTGCCTTAAAGATTTGGAGTGTAAAAGTGCCTGTGTGATAAAAACTGGTCCAAGACAATCAATGAACAGTCCCAAGAAGTATCAACAGCTAATTTGTGTGGATGAAACGGTAAAGAAAAAAATCACATTACTCTTATTTAAACATAAATTTGTTGCCTTTTTCGGCTGATGCTCATATATTAAACAATTGGATTTACTTAATGTTGGCTAATTGTTTTTGTTCACAGGATGCCAACATTGCACATTGATGTATGATATTGATATAAGGTACTTCGAGAACGTTATTAATTTGTTGCATATTTGTATAATTTAAAATGCAAGAGTATCAGAAGCAGACTCAAACCTTGACTTTTCTGAAAATGTCATGTACGACAGTGATCATGAAAGAAGTAGATCATGTTATTCCATCACCTATGATTATTCACAGAGGTCTCACAATCAGAGGCAAGCTATCGGTAAGATCATTTATTTAGGTTGTACCATTGTTGTAAGAGTCGTAAAAAGATTAACTCTCCTAATAATTTGTAAAGTGTTTATTATATGTTTATATCTCTTGGGTATTGTTATCAAAAGTATAACCAATGCACAATGTTGGAAGCATCAAAATCCTATTTTCATGCACGAGATTCCAATGATGAATGATGAGTATGTTTTCTATTTGGTATATTTTCCAATTGTTTAACATTAAATATCCTTTCTCAATTATACTTAATGAGTGTATGCCATTAATTATTTTGAAAAAGAAGAGGTTATTGATGTTGTCTACATAATATGAGATGGTTGCTTCAAAATTAGATGCGTTTTTTTACTGTTTCTTTTGCCTCTACGCTTTTAATTTCTCTCTCATTATGTTGTTGTCAGTTTTGGTGGAATAGTGTCACCAAGGTAGCATGCTCAGGCGAGTCGATCCATGAGAGAAAATGATACTCGGACTGTAACGCCCCGGATTTCAGGGCTCTTCGCCCCGAAGTCCGAGATGCTACTCGCAGACGAACAATCATTCCAAAAAATCAAATATTAACTTACAAAATACACCCATACTAAATCCCAATAGGAAAA
>JACFYI010003452.1:20847-37342 GCA_014898755.1 Handroanthus guayacan | reverse complement strand
AAAAAAGTCGGTGATTCAAGATTTTATTTTAAGGGAATTCTTGGGGTGTCACACGGACTCACGATGGCTGGAAAGAAAATGGTGTTCATATTCACGATAACTTCAGGGAAAAAAAGGAGGCTAGTCTGGGTTTAATTAATGCTGTGGGAATTTTGATTTTTGAGGTAAGTTCTATTTTCAATTTACTTTATATTATTGGTTTCATGTATTAGATTGTTGGGTTGTTGGTTTCACGCATTAGACTGTTGAGTTTCTGTATTTTTTTTTATTTTTTCCTTTTTTTTTTGGGAAGGTGAAGGGATTTTATGAGGTGCTAGAAAAATACTTGGAATACAAGAGATTTGTTCTATTCATGATTGCTGGGCTTAATTTATGGTGTGGGGATTATAATTTTTGGATTTTTTGGGGTTTTAGAAAAATATTTCGAAGAAGAAAAATTTGTTCTTTATGATTGCTGGATTTAATTTCTGGTGTGGGGATTATAATTTTTTACATAAGTTTTCTTTTTAATTTGTTTCATCTTCCTGTATTGGATTGTTGGGTCACGAAAGAGAAAAAGAAAAAAGAACAGAAAAAACTAAGTTGTTATTTTAAGCCTGCTTTTTTTTTTTTTGGTTATTTTTTTGAAAGTTACTCTGCCTATGTGTTTGGGAAGTTAGGTTTTAATTTTTAAATTTGTTGATTCTTATCTATTCTATTCTTAGATTTTTGTTTTCTTTATGATTTTTCTTTTGATATATGATTTTCTACTTTGGAAATTGCACTAATGTTACTTGGGGAGGGAAAGAAAAAAATTTCAGCTGTCCGGTGCTCAAATTTGTATGTTATTATCTGCTGAATACTGTCTTATAAGTGAGATGTTGATATTAGACTCTCCGTTAGATTATACGTTATATGTTTCCCAATTTTTGGGAAAAAAAAATATTAGCTTTTGTGTCTATTTGTTTGATTTAAGTTCTTTTTAAGATTTCTTTCTATTATTGTTTATGTGAATGTAGTTCTCTGTATAGCTAAGTTGTTAGTATATTTTTCTTCTGTCTTGGGTTTCATTTTTTGTTAGAACGTGTCACTTATCAAATTGGTTTCTTTTGATAGTTGTTCTTTTCTCCTATTTGTCAATCCTTATTAACTCATATTCACATTCAAAAGAGCTAAAGTAAATATCAATATTTCTTTTAAGTGTTTTCATAAATCTATATACATATTTTTTGGGGAGATTATAGTGATTCAAGGAATAAGGGGAGGGGTGTTTCAAGTGGGATTTTATCTAAGGTCGTCGCCACCTTTTTTTTCTTCTTTTAGAAGGCTAGGGCCACGGCGCATTTGGTCCCCTTTAAATCTCCAGCTGAAGCAAATCTTTGAAACGGATAATTAGTACAGAGACAAAATATTTATGGACATATCAAATGTGTCCAGTGTCCAATGATACACAATTCTTTGAATAATGACACAATTGAGGAGAATCTTCTCTCAAACTACCCATTTTATTTTCCATTAGTGGTCCTAGAATACTACTAATGGAAATGTTAAAATGGATAAACATGCAGCCAGTAGACAGTTTAATAATGCAACAGTGGCTCAAGAAACAAAGCAAATTGTTAAAATATCATTAGGACTATCTAATTAATAATGCTTAGATTAATTTTAGATATGATTACTTCAAAACTCCACCTGCTCTGCTTCACTGTGCGAAAACGAATGAGGAATTGGACCAAGTTTGAGTGACACCACCATCACACACACGCGAATTAAATTATCTTTTAATTTTTTATCATTATTATTAATTATTACTAACATAATAAAAAGTTTAAATATATGTGTGTGTGTGTAAATAAACCATACTCATGAAGCTGAGATTTTGGATCCTACATCCGATTACTTATCTTTGTAACTCTAGAAGGTGTTTAATAATATTTTCTCTACTAAATTTTCAGCTATTGTAAAGTATTTTGTCAGTTACAAGTGTCCCATGAAGAGACTTCGGTTTTTCCTTTAAAGAATTTAATGTTTTGAAATTCTATATTGATAAGATTAAACTACTACATTGTCTTATTAAATAAACATGGTCTTATCATTTTGTAATATTAAGTAGTAAATCCTAAAAACTATAGAATACTTGCTTTTAATTTCTTAATAACTTATAACTACAAATTCTTTTAACTTTTATTGTTCAAATTTAGTATTAACTTCCCCTAACTTCTAAATTTATTTGAGATTGTTCTTGATTGTGCATTAATTTTCAATTTAGTATCTTATAAACTGTAATAATTTTTTTCTTTAGATGTGCTTATTTGTATTCTATTTTATTTGTTTGCAGTATGCAGTTTGCAGTGCATTTTATCTTCATTGAAAAACAAGGTATGTAAAAATTGATAGAAGCATCTATTAGTGTAATCTTACTTATGCGGTGGTCGCTTGGGACAAGGCCCTTGCTACATAATTTAATTATTTACCATTAGTTTTCTTATTAAATTTGCTTTATGTTGTTAAGAGATGTTGTGTTCTCTGTGATGTTCGCTCTGTACTTATAATTGGGTACTTTAAGAATGGGTGTGCAGTTTATAATCTATTTAATTGGTTTTCTGTTGGGAAATCTTTAATATGCATGGTTTCTTATGCTTAACTTTAATGTTTTCAATAAGTTTGACAATACTCTGTTATTTGTTGCTATTGTTGGTCATTCTAGCTTTTTACTTTTTGTATCATTTTGATTAGTTAATTCTGGGTATTTTTTGGGGGACACTTGGTATTTTGTGATAAATGATTGGTGTTCATTTGCATGTATAGTTGTCTCTTTGGAACTATTCTAATAATTACTATGATGAATGATGGTATTGTCAATGGTAGTTTATGACAGAGATGGATCGGCACGATGAGAAACGTAAAAGAAAAAATGAAAGAGATCGATTAGCATATAGGAATATGTCTGAAGAGAAAAAGGCTCGACTATTAGAAAAACGTAGGTAACAATATAGGCAACGCATTGCCAGATCTGGAAATGAGGTAATGGCATCCTATGAACAATCTAATCATGGTGGCAGTCACCAGCCTGAATCAGCACTTTCTGCTCCAATAATTCAGCTCCCAAGCTTAATGTTTGAAACTGTTATTGTTTGTATAATAACTTAGAATCTTATAATTTGTTCATCTCTCTAGATTGTCTTTCTTTCTTTTTGTCTTTTTTTTTTTAATTTTTCTAAATTTTCAGCATCTTGTGTTTACGCATTTGCAGGAGGTTTTCTTGGATCTACTCTATTGACAACTATAGTTGTTTGCACAAAAATCGAAAGCTTGGTATGCAAAATTAATTTATGACAAATTGATATTTCTATACTCAATTTTTTTATTTTACTAATATTTCAATTTATTTTAATCACTATACAATTCAAACAATCCTTTGCAGAATGTATAAATGCATTTGAATATTAAGAGGCAGCAATATCTATATGGATAGCAAATTTTACTCCACTGCTGATGCTATTGAAAATGAAAATGTAAGTAAAATTTGCAACATATGAAAAGGAAGCTCTTTGCTGATGGTATGATGTTTCTTGCGAGTATTGAAATTAGTGTTATTTGACATGATAAGTACATTTTTCTTTACTTTATCATTCTTTAACACACCTGCTAATATCTTCATAACATTAAAAGTCTGGACATTAAAACATCTAATAATATTAAGCAAAGAATAGCTTGCCGCATTTACCTCATACCATATTATATCAACTGTAGGTTTTAAAGTTGTAGACACTTCTTGAGAGTTCTGTTGGATAACTTTCGTTGTGTCATTGTATTATTAATATTATTATTGTTGTTGGTCTTTTCTGTAATGTGAAAACAAATTTTATCATCGTTCTCCTGCTTTGATTTATTATTATAGTTGATACATATTACATACTTCTTATAGAGTTTTGTTATGATTGTAGTTTTAATCCTTTTAAGGCCTACGCATAATTTGATTTATATGGATCACTTTTTAATTGAGTATTGACCTTCTTGGTTCTGTATGTAGATTTTGTCTTATCTTTTTAATCCAACTTCTATCTTATTAACTGTTTGAAAGTCTTAAATTTCTTTATAGTTTGTTGTTGTTATCTTTTGTCATGAACAGAATCTCTGAGCTTAAGCCTCTAACATTTGTGTTAATCTTGTGACAGGTTATTCAGTTATGGTACGTGATGGGTCAATTAGATCATTTTATTCAGCCAATGTCTAAAAATTTGGTTGTTCTAATGCAACCATAGACGAAAATTGGCTCTAATTTATGAACAGGTCCTTTACTAAATCCATATATTATTTATTTATTTTTTAACAACTATAATGATCATTGACAAACTTGTAGCAAAACTATCTTATTTGTCGAAAGGAATTTATTTATTTTGTGCATCATTGGTTTTTTATTTTTGTAGTCAAGTACTAGCTCCCGTATAGAGTCCATTTTTCAACTTCTAGGAGTATTGAGTTATGGTCCTAATTGCATGGTTCCTGCTACAGGATAAATCATGTCTAATGAAGGGGCCAATGATCGTCAATTGATTACGTTTTGCATGATCTGGAGGCCTCTGCTGTAAAGGTAATTACTTATGTCAATTAGTTTCTAGCTTTTTATAGTATTTGGCTTAGTATCATTTCATGAAATGGCTTCGTTTTAACTTATACCAATATTAATTCCAATCATTGCTTAATTTTTGCATGTGAAATTGTTTGTATGTAGATTAAGTTGTGCCTTTGCATTTGTCTTTGTAAAGAGTGATTATGGAAACTTTAAACGATATGGTATGGATTGCCTCTGGAATCCGTCTTGCTTTGCTTACTTCCAACACCTTACATAGAAAATGAAAAAATTATTATCTCTCTTTTATCTGAATCCTTTTTCATTACATGTGCAGGGGAAAAATTGATTTCATATTTTATGACCTTAACACACAGAGTAAAGTGGATGTTCATTCCTCAAGATCTTGTAAGATTAATCCCTTTAGAATTCTTTGTGTACTTTTCATTTCTTCTTTTGCTATTTACCATTTCATGCATTGTATTGAAGAAACTTTAAGCTTGAAAAATCATTTCCTTAATGTGATATGAACCTGTAGTTTTTATGGTTTTCTGCCGAAGAAAAAATATAGGAATGTTAATGGACGAGCTAATTAAGCATTAAGTGACGTGTTAAGAATGTCAAATAAGGTTTTTCATTCTAAGAAATTTAGAAGCAGTTTCACATCTCGGGCTATATATTTCAATGGGAATGCTCTGTTCAAGTATTTATCAACTCCAGAAGTGGTTTTCAGCTTAGTGGAGATCTTATCCCATAACTGAAAAACAAGTGAAATCAGCTACATTTCATTACATTTTTTTCAGGAAATATAGTTATTATAATCTAATACTCTAATGTAATGAGGTCTGTAAATAAGTGCACTGTTAGTCTCATTTAATATCGACAATTCCTTTTACATGCACTGACCAGATACAATTTTCATGTTAGTGATTTGGGAAGAGCTCCTAATAGCACAGTAAATGGGTACTCAATCTCAAGTAGTTCAAGAATGATGGAGATGAAATTGCTTCTGAACTTGAGGAGTTGAAAATAATTCTGAGGTATGAAAGTTTTTTTCCCCTTTTATTGCTATTACTTAAATCTATTTCATATGCAACATATGATGGCTGTGGCATATGGCGTATGGGTTGTAAGTGTAGGTAATAGTTGGATGGCTTCCCGCGATGGTTCTTGTCTTCCTTTACCTAAATTATTGTAGCCACCACTAATTGCTTCTATGTCTTTGGAAATTGAAAACAATCTGCCATTCATGGTTGGGTATGAAAAAGATTCTGTAATTTGTGAAGCTGCAATTGATGCACATGAAAACTTTCAGTCACTTTTATAGCTAATACGTACTATGTAATTTTCCAAAAACATCATGGTTCTGTGCATCAATTGCTTAAACACTTTGTCTAATCCTGCAACTAATAGTGATTTTGTGCTTTAATTCTTCGATCCAGTATAGAAAGCAATAGAATTGGTGACACAAGTATCTTCCACTAAATTATAATGGATTATGAAAATTTGATATTCTTCTCGGTAATAAATTTTTTCGAGTTGTGAGTTTCTATAGAATAACCTTTTCTAGAATAGTAAAATGTCTTTCCTTGTAATTTGTCCCATAAATGTGTAGCTGATATGTTAAGCCAGATAACGGAAATGTAGTGAGCCTTCTACAATAAATACGAATAAACATTTGTGCAACGTATATATAGTTGTTTAGAAAAAGCTCAACGGGCATGGCACCGCGCGTAGCGCGGTGGGCCTTTTCTAGTATAATTAAAGGAGTGAAGGGCACAAATCCAAAGTGAGGTGTGACCCCTCAAAAAAGTAGAAAAAGAATCATGGGGATGTGCTGAATAATTCTACTGGTGAGCAGGTAAAGATATTTTGATGATAATTGAATTGTTTTATTTTGACATTTTACTCCAATACCTATTCACGTATTTTATTTTTCTATATTGTAAGAAAGGGGAGAAAAATAATTTATATGCATATGATTATAAATTAATTTAAGTATATATAGTGAACTAAACTATTTTAAGTATATATAGTGAACTAAACAGTCACACACGTGCTTGCACATGAAAACAAGCACATAATAAGAAAGGGTAATAAATAATGCAATTGTATATTATATATGTTATCATAAAGGTATGGTTTAACTTAAAATTGGTACAATATGATTTAAAGTTAAGTAAATCTAAGTTATCTCGTAGACAATAACTTTAATATGTTGAAACTCAGTACATGCTAATCAAGATTTATGAGACTCTAATTGACTTATTATAAGAAGAAATGTTATAGTTGTGGCACTTAAGTCGATTTGAATTATCAATTTGCAATGCCCCATCACATAACAAATTTCTGAGAGATAAATCCGGACTCAGAAGCGTCCAATTTTAGCCAATACTACACGATACTATATGGTTTGAAGAGCTTGCAGTTTCAATTGATTTTCACTCAAGTCCAAGTACCTCAAGTGAATCAAGTTTGCTACATATCCTGGTATCTCTTCCAACAAACAAGTACATAAACTCAACACCCTGAGGCATGTTACAAAATCGAGTAGGTTCGATGGAAGCTCTTCTGGACAAAGTAAGCCACGATTTACCTTGATTTGGGAAACTAGTAATGGATGTAAAGCTTGGCAAGACCCTTGTTCCCTAGCCTCAACTCTGCCCCCATGATCTTCCGACTCGAGACTTCTCCTCTTAGTGAGAAACTGAGCAAAATCATGTACTATATCATGCATTTTGCATGACATTTCACAATTAGATTCCACTAAATCTTGAAAGAATGACCGCATTCTTAAATTATCAAAGTACTCTTTTCCCCTAAGTTCCAACTCACCGGGCCTTCCACCAGATCCCAGATAACCTAACGCTGTCCACGTTCTTATCAAATTGTTCACATCAATCATCGAATCTTTGGGAAAGATGGAACAATATGAGAAGCAACGTTTCATTGCTGGAGATAACTCATTGTAGCTTAATAGCAAACAAGGAAAAAGGTCCACTTCCGCTCTGTCTAGTTGCCATATTTCGTTATTCAAGACATTCTCCCACTCTTCCATAGTATCTTTAAAACGCAACAAGCTCCCCAAGACCTTTGCAGCAAGTGGCAATCCCTTGCACTTGTTAGCTATATTCTTACCAATGTCTTGTAATCTCACAAGTTCCTCTTCCCTTCTTCCGTAAAATGCTATCTGTTGCATTAACAGCCAACAATCTGTATCAGATAGTAGCCTCAAACGATGGATCTCAATTGTGCCCATCATTCTTGCAACCCTTTCGCTCCTTGTTGTCACCAAGATTTTACTTCCAGGGCCACCGCACTTTAGAGAGTTTTTGAAGGGCTCCCACTTGCTGTAATCTTCTGTCCAGACATCGTCTAGCACAAGAAGAAACCTTTCTCCCGAAATAGAGTCTATCACATGTTTTAGCACTGCCTCAAATTCATTGACATTTGGAGAACTCCCCTTTACAATCTCCACAATCCCTTTAGCAACCCTAACCTCATCAAAAACATCAGAAACACAAATCCAAATTCGTAACTTGAAACAGTTTATCATCCTATCATCATTGTAGACTAATCGAGCAACGGTAGTCTTTCCAACGCCCCCTGTCCCAACTATCGAAATTACATCGGGACCAGATTCTCGGCCAGCACCTTCAAGGATGAGTTTGCTAACAAGAACATCCTTGTCAGCTTCTCGTCCTTGTATTTCTTTTACATTAATTGAAGAAGTGGATCTAACTCTTTTTTCTGATTCTCGAGGATCAAAAACCTGACCAACTATCAAACCATATTGATCTTTCTCCTTCACAATCAGATCCAGCCTTTCTTTTAATCCTTTTATCTTCATGGCAATATCACGACGAGTTGCAACTTTCTTGAAGCAAAAACAAGAACTTGGTATAAAAGAACATACCTTCTGCCTAGGCGCAACAAAATTCTCGGACCCTTCAATCTGACGTTTGAGAATAGCAAAGTTCCATTCATCCAGCATGTCGTCCACATCATGAGATATGTCCTCGAGCTCGTTCAGCCAGTTTTGGATGCTTTTCTCCTTGAAACCTCTCCTTTCTGCATCTTCCAACACATTCCTAATGGCAGTCAACTTAGAAGAGAGACAGCGTACCCCTTCGTTCACCCCTCCGACCAAACCTATCTCTTCTCGAATATTTTCCTCTATTATTCCCGCCAATCTTTCCAGCGCAATGGAAACAATAGCATCTGCCATGCTTCTGGTTTGCTTCTGCAGTGTTTGATACTTTGATTAGCTCTCAATCTTGAAGAAAGTAGAAAAAATAGTAGTACAGCAATTGCAGGATCCGCCAACTATGTACTAAAGTCAACAATCATCTTTTCTTGGTTTTCACCTAACATTGAGTAAAATATTATATTCATAAAAAAAATAAAATGTTGACTTTTGCAGGATTTGGCCTATGATCCAGCTTGATTAGCACCTGGATTAAGTAAAAAGCTCAACAGAGGGGCTACTCATTTTTCACCACCTTCAATTATAGCAAGTTATATAAGAGCATCTTTGTCCCAGTGCTACTTGGAGTGCTATTTCTGCCACAACAGCAAAAATAACACCCTGAATAGGGTTAGGAGAATAGATTGAATCCTCTATTCTAAAATAGCATTTCATATCATATTCCATGTTTTTAAATACATGATATGTATTTAATCAAAATGAAACTCTAAAATGGAACTTTGGTTCAAAGTTCCATATATGAAACCTTGACTTTAAGGTTCTATTTCTTGAAAATTATTATTTTAATCAAAATTTTAATTTTCTTTTCTTTTGTTTTATACAATTTATTTAAATTAATATAACAAATTTAAAAAATTATATTAGTTTATGTACTAATTTATATGTAAGATTTTATTTTTTTTATATATAAAATTATATATTTCATAAATTTAAGTGTAAATTTTGTATTAAATTATTTTGATATTTTTTATGGTTTATTGGAAATTTTTGAACATGGTCTTTTTGTAATTTTTTGACAAGCAAGAGTTAAAAAACTAGCCATTAATAACATTTTAATATGGTTTCACACCACTAATTTTTTGTGTTATTTGTGTTATATATATGTATATATATATAAATATTTTTCCCTTAAGCTATGCTCAAGCATGTATTTTTTAATATGTTGCTTTAAAAAATAATATTTTTCTTTTCAATTATTAATTTTTTCTTTTGCTTTTTAAACAATCTTTTATAAAATTAAAATTAATTACATATAAATTCAAAATAAATAAGATCAAATAGCATAAATATATTAATATATAATATTACACATATTAAAATAATAAAAAAAAAACTTTTGTACGTTTTTTTCCCCCTTTTTTGGATAAATAAAGTAGTTGTAATTCTTATAATAGAAGAAATAATCCACATCAGAGGCCATACCTGAATATTATCAAATCTTCTGTATTACCTAATAATTATTGTTTCACATAAGAACAACCTATTCGTTAAAATTTTCGTTTGCCTTTCCTTTTTTTCCCCACTTTTGGATTTTCTTTCTTTTTTCTTTGTTAATTGTATTGCATGTGTGGATATTATGTATTTGCTTCAATAACTCATTTGAAGATATAGTGAGGTTCAAAATGTGAATTTCTGTTATAATTACTGTGATCATTTTCTTCTTGTATCCTCATTTTGTTGATTTCCACAAGATTTAGCGCTTCTTTTAATTAAAAAAGCAATCAAATGGTGGATGAACCAACAAACAATCATATGCACTTTCAGGACTCGATTCTAAATTCCCAATTATTATTCTATCTTCTACTCCATTATATGGATACCTCATAAGTGTATAACATTCATAACTCAAGTTTTTATGAGGAAACATAAAATGCACCTGACATGTACTCAAGCCAAAGAATACAAGATGAAATTTCCTTTTAGAATGGAGGATTCTAATTGATGGATATATACACTCTTAATGGGATTAAAATCTAAGAAGTTATAACTTTGTTACTTCATTTGAACATTATGTAACACCCGGAAAATTCCCCTAACTGGGATTTTAACTCTTCGTTTTTCAAATAATAATTTGTTTTTGCAATCACAAAAATTATTTTATTGCCAAAATAATTTATTTATATTAAAAAAAAATCTTGCAATCGGGACTTCTTACTTTCTTGATCTAATTTAAACATTAAAAAAATAATAATAAGAAAATCAAACCAGATTTTTGCAAATTTGAGGAGCCGAAATTTTTCCCCAAATTAATGGATATTATCTTTTAATATTGCCAAAAAATTGTTGGCCATGAATTGAGCTCAAATTTTCTTTATAAATAAGTGTTGAGAGATGTGAAGCAAACACTTCATTCCCCATTTCAAGAAGCGAGTTTTCTTAATCTCCTTCATCTCCATTTTCTTCTCTTGGCAGCCCCACAAAAACATATATACACTCAAAAATTTTTCTTAAGCAATCAAAAGGAAAAAAGGGGGAAAAGTATACTCGCTTAGGTGATCATTGGGTAAGCTTGAGTATAAGATCTAAATGAGCTTTATGTAATATAAGATTTGTAACTTAAGTTTGGTAAGGGAAAAATGGAATCCCTAAGTAATTTTTGTGTCTTAGGTGATTTATCTTGAAGCCATTGGAACCTCTAAACCTTAAACCTCAAGAGCTTGGGACCAAGAGTAAGACTTATGGGTTTCTCTTTTTGCCTTCATGTGTTTCATTTGGCTTATTCTTGACAAAAATGTGCTATCGAGCTTTATGATCAGTTGTTGTGATATTCATTGATTTGTTTGCTCCATATCCCTATTAAATGATGACTTGAGACGTAGTTCCCATTATGAATATGATCTTGAGTTGGACCATTGGACAAATGAAAGATTTGAGGCGAAAATGAAAGAAAAATGACTATGAACATCAAAACCGATTTTTTACTTCAAACTTGTAAAATAGATTTAAAAGAAAGATCTTAGAAACTTGGCTTGAAAATGGGATTTTTGGAAGTCTGCAGTTCAGATGAAAAATAAATAATAATAATAATAATAATAATAATAATAATAATAATAATAATATTTTGAGTGCTTAAGCGCCCAAGTCAATGGTTTCGGCCACTTCCAGACCCAAAATGCGCGCTCAAGCACTCGAGCATAGTGAGCAAAAACACTGTCTAAGGGCTGAGGTACCCAAACAGGTGCTTAAATGCCCAAATCAGAGATGAAATGCACTATTTAGGTGCTCGAGCGCCCATTGAGCATTCCAGTGCCTAAATTCACATGTCCCGATTTCGTTTTCTTAACCTAGGTCCATCTTTTACCTTTTAAAACATGTTAAGGTCTCGAAATAAAATTTTTCCTGGTCTATGGTCCAAATTCAAATCATTTGTTTGAATCATTCAATCATTTAATTATGAGCCATTGTGGCTATATGATCTTGATATATTCATATATGTTTGATATGATCTATTTGTTCCAAATCTATATGATTGTTTGTAAGTTGGGCCCCGAGAATGTATAGGGGGATTTGATTGGAAGATATCAGGTCAACAACCGAAACCCCTAGAAATTCTTGTTTGGTGGATAGACTGGATGAATCCTAGAGGTATGATTCTGAAGGGCTACTCTAAGACTCGTAGAGTCGACTGTGCCTTTCAGTATGTTTAATGTTCCTTAAGAGAGCATTGGAGGGATAAGATTTATATGTTTGATATGTATTGAAGTTATAAAGGTGATAGATCTACCAAACATTTGATTCGCCCATATGACTTTATTGACATGAATATGATACATGACTATAGTTTCCGTTTGTTCTGTTCGTTTGAATGTTCCGTATGTTGTTTGAAATCACATTTATGTCATGCTCTCTATACGCCTTTCTTATTAATCTTGCACTCCTTGTCCTATGCTATAAGTTTTACTGGATCGGTAAACTCATGATTTCATTAACATCATATAAGAAAGTAGCTTTGCGGGCCAGTGGAAGTTGGGAGGTTTCCCGTTAGTAATTTGGTATCGTTGAATCATGTATATGTACTTGTATTTGGCTTAGTTAGAAATTGTTTGGACTTCGGACATGATTAGTATGTAACTTAGATTTCATGACGTATTTTGGAAATTTATGGCTTGTAATTATGGAATATTTTGGAACATTAGGTTATGAATTTGTGTGTTAGATTTTTTGTTTATGGTTCTTAATTAGTTTTCTGTTCGTAAGTAGTGTTCCAGACCTAGGGATAGATACTCTAGGATCCCTGGATGTTACACATTATGAAGGAAAGTGAAGTTTCAAATAGAATTTCAACTTTATAGCTTAGTGTGGAGAACATGGTTAAAAAACCTAAAGTTAAAACAGAGGTTTTCCTGTTATGCCATCATTTAGTTTGAAGCTTTACAAATAGGATAGAAATTGACCTTCTGAAATAAATGGCAAGAAGTAAATGGTGGCTACGCCTTGTTTGTTCTGTTGGATATTTCTCTTAATGTCAATTCTTATAGTAAACCAATTAAGAAGGAAAAGATACGAAAAAGAGAGAGGAGATGTGAGGGACAAATGGGGTAATGTACAGTACAGTTCAGTAGAGAGGTGGAATTCAGATCAAACCAGGACAAACTAAACACGAATCTAAATATCGATTTTGGTAATTAAGTTCCAATTGGGAATTTATAAGAGTTGTATTCATTAATACAATGTTCCAACCCCATAAAAACCGGGACATGATCTTCTACACTAAATGATATTTTATTTCCTATTCCATAACTTTAAACACATGTTATGTGTATTGCATTTATTACTAAATATTTTTATAAGGAAATATTTAATACAAGTGATGTAACGCCCCGGTTCACGATGGCATTTCGGCCTGTGATCCGGGGCGATACTGACGGTCGGGCAGTAAATCTAAATCCAAAACAGGAACTAAAACATAAAACCGCTCATGTTATAATGTCAAATTATCCTTACAAGCCCATAATTCCAAAATACAATTCATTCTATCTAGATAAAATAGGCCATTCAAAATTCTATCAGTTCCCATCCGTACAATTGTTAGCGATATAAACTTAAGCATTTACATTTATCCCAAAAGGAAATCCACAGTCTAAACAAAGCTCTAGATAGTCATATCTTGGTCTAGAAACCTGCATGATATTATGGAATCATGAGTCCACTGACCTAGTAAAACTTATGGTAGGAAATAGGAACAGAAGAGTACGAATGAAAAAACAGGACAGTAATAGATATGAATGTGATTCAGTAAAGCAGTACACTACAGTCAGGACAGTGAAATCAAATCGATAACAATAAACAGTAATCACATTCAAATCATTTAAGGCTGAATCAAGCAGTTTTGGTGGATCATCACCCTTATATCTTCAAACAGATTCATCATTATTCCTCCAATGCTCTCGTAAGAGCCAGTACAGTAAAAGCACTGTCGACTATCCTCATACTTTAAGATAGCCTTTCAGAACCCTAATTCTAGGGCTCGTCTAGTCTATCCAACAGTAGGGGTTCCCAGGGGTTCTAATAGCCAATACGATATTGTCCGTATCAGATACTCCTGACAAACCCCAAGGCCCAACAGTATTTGATCAGACAGGTTCAGGAACAGTCGTATCAATTCGAGTATGTCAGTAAAGCCATCATGGCACAGTGTTGGATTGACTCAAAAGCAATAAATAACAGTTCAAAATTTCTGGTCAATCCTATTATTCCAGGCAAAACAGAATTTGGATTTGAGGATTCATTGTGTTAAATCTTGAAATGTATCTTAGAAAATTGGATATGGATTCGATGCATCGAAACAGAAGTTGAAACATGTTTAAGTTCACGAAAACGAGTTAAAACATTCTGAAACGAGCGCTTGAGCGCATGTTTGGGTGCTCAAGCACCCAAACAATGGTTTTGGTCCCGAGTCTGAGCGCTTGAGCGCCCAAATGGGCGCTTGAGCGCTCAGCTTCTGGATTGGAGTTAAAAATCAAGAGTTTAAAATGTTTTAGTGGGCACTGGAGCGCCGGTTTGTGCGCTTAAGCGCTAAGTTTCTAGAAAAATGATGTTTCAATATTTTTGAGCGGGCACTGGGGCGCTCATTTTGAGCGCTTGGGCACTTGTCCGACACTGGGGCGCACAAAATAAGTGCTGAGGCGCCCAATCTCGACCAAAATTCCAAATTTTCATCTTTTTATTTTCTTTCAATTTTTTGCTCGTAATCACATTTTTAGGATTCTTTTAGGTCCTTAAACATTTCTAAATCATTGTTTTAGAGTTTGAATAAAGATTTTTCGAAAAATCAAAATCGAGTTAAACACGACATTTTTATCCATATCCCTCGTTTTCTTTCAATTTTTAGTATCAAGTCCTCCTCTTTTAGTCCATGATCCATAGTACATTGCAGTCCAAGCATAGGGAGGATATCAAGGATATTCATGAGACATTGGATCAAAATTTCAAGGTATTGAACTCATATTAATAACAACGAGGACTAAGGCAACAAAGCTCAAACAACAAGGAACAACATTTTCATGAATAAAATAAGCTCAACATAGCAAGATGAACAAGTCATGAAGAAAACTTATAAGCATGTGAAAAGGAAGACGAAGTTTCATAAGTCTAACTTGTTTTAAGCTAAATCCATAACACTCCAAGCTTTCCGAGTTTGATCAACCGTCTAACACAAGACAACAAGGTCTAGATCAATCCTCAAGTCATAACTTAATCATAATCATGTGGATATAAACTAAAGCTTATCTTACCAAATGTGTGGAGAGGATACCACCTAGATTTCCTTTGATCTTCTTTGTTCTTAAAAGATTGTTAAATGTGTGTGTGCAAATAAAAGTGGCCGAGGAAGAAAAATATGGCAAGAAGAGCTGAAATTTTCCGCAGAAAAATGGGGTGCAAGGACTTGAGTTCAAGCTTTCATCCATATTTATAATTGTGTGCAATTCAAATTACTTGGCTCACAAAGTTTTTACTTAAAATATTATGCACCAGATCCTACCAAACACTATTGCCTCTTTTGATGAAAATCCGGCTGCCCCATACTTGAAATTTGAAAATCTGATTTCTTGTTTTTTTTTTTTTTTTTTTTTTTTTTTTTTTTTTTGAAATATTATAATATGAGCTGAAAGTTGTGGGCTGGTTTGGGGCAATATTTGGATAAATTCTTGGGCTCAATTGAGGTCTATTGGGCTGAAAATATTAAAGAAATCAGGGCCCCAATCGAGAGAAAATGTTTGGAACATGTGATACTTATTTTTGGAATTAAAACATTCCTCGTTTTATTGAAATCTTATTAATTTGTGAACTCAACGATTCAGAATTTTAATTTGAAACATCTCGGGGTATTACACGTGATATATATTTAAAGCATAGAATAGGATATGAAACACCGTTTTGAATTAGGGAATCCCATCCCATAAAAATCTGAAACTTAATGGAAAAGTCAGGCAAATAAACATTAACTAAAAATATAGAACTTTTAAAAAGAGTAATTTATGTCGTTAAGGCCTGGTTGACTTTGATGTTTAACGACTGTTTGGGCTAAATAAACCAATGCAAACTTGTGTTTACTTTGGGTGTTTGTTAACTCGGGCCAAACCTTCAGGCCCAGGTCAAAAAAGAATAACAAGGGTCTGTTCAAACCCATCAATTTGGGCGGTTAAATGCTAGGCAAAATAAACCATTGCTGCGATTTTACATTTGTGTCCAAATTCTTGTTCAATTTACACCATGTGACACTATGACCAAGAAAGCAAAGAAGCACTTCCTTTCTTTCTCTCTCATCAAACCCACCAACTGTAGAAGAAAGAAAACATTTCCTTTCTTCCTCTCTCATCAAACCTACCAATTATAGAAGAAAGAAAAAAACCAAGTTGATGCTACAAATATGAAGCCACTGACCATCTCTGTTAACCTGTGGAAAATACACCATTTTATAGTGCTTTTGTGCCGAAACAATATGTGTTTTCCTC